>BQNB010099912.1:0-24823 GCA_026074375.1 Tanacetum coccineum | reverse complement strand
CTTATTAAGAGAGCTTATGACTTAAAATGAGAGCTTAGAAAATGAGATTTAAAACACTAAAAACTGAATTACATTAACTAAAGAAGCTGATTACAGTACTTGGAAAAGGAAAATTACATTTAATGGAAATACGAATTTAAGCTAAATTACTAAAAACTTGATAAAAAGGAAAAACTAGATTAAAAAGAAAAATTCAAGACGCCATGTGTGTGTGAGAATGAGGCCTATTTATAGGACTGAAAGAAGCTTCTAGGATCTATAGCTCTGCCCTCCAAACCTTCAATCTCTGCCATTCATTTCTTCAATCATTTGATCTATGATGTGGGACGTTGGATCATTTTGTGGACACCTGAGGATTGCCAGCGTGGCATTCTTTGATGTGACGTTTGTGTTAGTTTTGTGAGTAAATTAGCACAAAAACCCACCACTATTTGTGCTTTCACCATGGCTAACGTGGCATTGAGCTTGAGCTAGGATAAGTATCCCCTTGATTAGACTAAATTATCCCTGCCATCTTGTAAGAGAGACCTTGAATTGTCTTCCGTACCCTTTAATTTTCATTTGCCCTTTGTTTTACCATGGTAGTGAAAACGGGGGAGACGATGAATAGTAAATGTGTTCCCGCTCCTTCTTTTGACAGTTAAAACTGTTGAAGTTTGGGAAGGTTGCACAAATGGCCCTTGTCTTCCTTTTCGCCTTTTTTAGTTATAAATAATTTTTGGAAATTGCAAGATTGGTCCTTGGAGAAGAAAATTGGCTAAGGCTTTGGATCTTTGGTTTCTTTTTGTACTCTTCTTGGTCCTTGTGGTTGTTATAAAAGGATTTTAGCTAAGGCTTGGGTTGAGGCTTGGCTTCTTTTGGCTTCGGCTTTGTACTCTTCTGATTCTCGTGTCCGTGTTTGCTTGCTTTTGATGTTTTCTTGTGATTTCTGATTATCCGAACCTGCACACATTAAAACACAATACAAGCATATTTTTGCCATTTTGGTCTGTTTTAGGTTATTTGGGTTAAATTTATAGGTATAAATGGATATGTGTTATTTTACACATTATCAAAATTCCCCAAACTAAACGTATGACGTGTCCTCACGCATATCACTATGCCTTATAACCAAATATCACAAATAATATCCCAACACATAAACCTTTGAAAAGTAGCAAAAGATTTTTGTGAGAAGATAGAGATCACAAGTTATAACAACACTGATTCCCATTTTCTAAGATTTTTCTCTCTTTTTATGATTTTTCTTGATAATTAATTACCTAACTACAACTTATTTGTGATGACATAATGTATTATTTTCATTACCTCATTGGTAACTTTGAGGATCATAGAACAAAAAGCACAATTAAAGTGTCTAAAAGATTAACTTCTTAATCCCTGGATTTTTCACTTTTCCCTTGTTCTAAGCGTAAGAACAAGAATCATTGTAAATACAATGTCATGGTACACTAACACTACTCATAAATACTAATTGTGTACTTACTTTTCCTCCCGCAAATCCTACTTTTGTATCTCAGGATTTTACTTAAGTCATATACCCGAAGGCTCTTTAAGACTTTTGTTTCGATACTTATTAATTCCAAAAATAAAGTGTAATGGTAAGAACGCAATAATTAGCTCCTAGCCCTTTTCAAAAAGATCAAATGCAATCAAGATTAATTCCACATCGAGGGACAAAAATTTGGCTTTTATTAGGCCTACTTAAGCAAGGCACATTCTGTCATAATACCCTAATGGCTTCTTAAGACAAAAATGAACCAATCTTATTAGCACCATATACCCTTAGGCTATTTTTAGGCACCAAAACAAGACAAAAATTAAGGCAACATTATTAAACCTCAGTCCTAGTAGGCTACAACATCGGCTACGCCTCCTGACAAAGATGTAGCAAACATATCTTCGATCCTGTGGATTATATAAGTAAAAATCGGTGGCCTTTTATCTCGAAAGCCACATCGATAGCGAGTCGAAAGGAGGGTTATTCTACTTTATTATGACACCGGAGCCCATCCTTATATGAAAGAGTACTCCAAACATCGGCACGCCTCCGACAAGATGAAGAGTATTCTGGCGAGATACTTTTTTATTATTATTTTTGCAATTTTTTAAGCCAAAATTAAGTATTTCCTGATGTGTACTTCTTCTTATATCACAAGGAGCTAATGAAAAACTTCTATTAACTAATTATTAACCAAAAAACCATACAACTCTATGTTATTAAACATCATATGGTAAAGTTGAAAGACAAGCTATTGGAGAAAAAGCCACACATTAATATATATGGCTTGAAAGAACAACCAACTTTCTAGTTAGCATCATGGACTTTATAAATAAACACTATGTCAGTTCTTGTCTTCACAAAAGAAATTGCAAAATGGCTTAGCCTACTATAAAATCCAACTCGGCATTATTTTAAAATCGATTGAGATATAGCACAAGTCTTCATTTACTAATGATTTCAGTCTTGCATATTTAAAGTCTAATGAGCTACTTTGCACAAACATCATCATTAGTTGTTAAGGAAGGAAATAGACTCAACACGTTCCATCGGATCAAAAATTACTTCTTATTCTTACCAGCTGAAAACCTACATTTTTGTCATTACATTTTTTATTTTTTTTTTTTAATATATGATAACTAAAAATTAAAATTTTTGCTATTTTGTGGGGAAAAGGAGTACGTGGAGAAACAAAACATATAAGCATAGAACATCAAATCGATAGGATTCCCTCCACCAAACTATAAACCGAAACCATTGTCCCTCAATGTTTAAGTCGGGACTCCTACAAAAATCTAGCCTGTTTATGATAGTATGCAAAGATAAACGTTAATCGATAAGATGAAAGGATATGGATCTCCCAAACTAAATTCACACAAAGGATGAGAAGCTCGAGTAAAACGCGGAAACACAGAACTGGACACGACCGCAGGCCTTTTCATTGATTTGTTAGGAGAAGTCCTGCGAAGAAAACATCATAACAAACAAACAACAAACATCAGAAGAGAAATCGTATGAACAGAGGACAAGCCTCTCTCAACTACTAATCACATTAGATAATTAGAAAAGTGAAATGATAAGCAGTGGGTGAACTCCCACGAAGCGGACTTGTTTTGGTTACCGAGCGCAAGCTCGAACTCGATTCCCTGATTTTAGTTGTCCTTAGGGAAAGTCTGGAAGTCCTGGATAACCATATGGTGTACATTCCCCTCCATAGTAATGCTTCAACAGGTGGTCAGTTGACTTTGAAATTAGATCCTTTCGGCATGGATGACAACTTGGCAGTGCCATAAGGATAAACTTCAGTGATTGTGAAAGGTCCGGACCATCGGGATTTGAGCTTTCCGGAGAAAATCTTTAATCGGCGAGTCTGAAAGAGAAGGGACTTGTCACCAATCATTGAAGATTAAGTTTTCTTAATCTTGAATCGTGTGCTTCTTTGTCTTCTCCTTGTAGATCAACGAGTTCTCGTAAGCTGATCACGAAGCTCCTAAGCTTCATTCAAGACTGGAGCTTTGTGATCGCCACGCTGGTCTTTAATCGAAGTTGCATGCTTGAGAGCCGCCAATATGCTTTGGTTCTAGCCTCAACTGGTAAGTGACACGCTTTTCCATAGGGATCTAACTGGTATGGAGTACATCCAATAGGAGTCTTGTAAGCGGTTCTAAAAGCCCATATATGCAATCATCTTCACTTATCTGACCATGAGGCACGGTTTTCTCCGACCGTCCTCTCTAAAATTCTTTTGAGACCACGATTCGTGACTTCAACTTGACCACTCGTTTGAGGATGGTACGGAGTCGAAAGACGATGGTTGACACCATATTTAGACATAACTTTATCAAATTTGCTCGTTACAAAAAGTGGTTCCACGATCGTTATCGATGCTCTCGGAGCACCGAATCGGGAGAAAGGGATTTTAAGAACTTAACAACTACCCTAGCATCGTTGGTGGGGAGGCGCTTCGCTTCAACCCACTTGGAAAGATAGTCGGACTCAGCACTAGAATAAATTTGTTACCACTAGACGACGGAAATACTGGATCAATAAATTCAATACCCCATTAAATCGAAAATTTCACAAACTTGGATTGCAATTTCGAGGCATTCATCACGTTGAGAAATTTTCTTTGTTTTTGGACAAAGCATCAACAAGTTTTTGACAAATTCGTAGGCCTATCCTTATAAATGGTGGGCCAAAAGAAACCGGCATCAAAAATCTTCTTGGCGGTAAAGTTGGCTCCGTAGTGTCCCCCGGTGGGTCCACTATGACAAGCTTCGAGAATTTCGAAAGCTTCTTTGCCATCTACACACCTTCGGATAATTTGATCCGCACAAGTCTTGAAAAGAAAAGGATCATCCCAAAAATAATGTTTTACATCTTTAAAGAACTTGTTTTTCTCTTGAGTTGACATTCCTTTTTTAATGAATTTCACCGTCGTGGTAGTTAGCTAAGTCGGCGAACCACGGGCGGTACTTTGGTCTTTGGAAGTTAACACACTTAAGGTCTTAAAGAGAAAAAGTCTCGGGAATCTTTCTTTTGGATCAAAGTATTTTCGTAAGGGTTTCAGACGAGAGAGCGTGATCAGCTGCATTAGTTTTCAGCCTTCCCTTAGTATCGATAACCTTAAAATCAAAATTGTCTTTAAAGAAGCTAAGGAACCAATCGAAGCAAATCTTGCTTTGGCGTCTTTCTTGTTGAAGAGGGGCCCCCCCCCCCCCTCCCCCCCCCCACCCTATATTCAAAAGCGGAGTGGTCCGTGTAACAAACACTCTTGTTCATGATTAATATGATCGAACTTCTCGAAAGCATAAACAACGGCAAGCATCTCCTTCTCTGTTGTTGTGTACTTAGTCTTGCTTCATTCATCGTCTATGCTAGCGTAATGGAATTGGTCGGAAATGCTTCTCAATTCTAGCCCTAGAACCAGCACCGATTGATAATATCACTAGCATCGCAATGATTTAAAAGGTTGTCCCAAATTTGGAGCAATGAGAATTAGAGCTTCGGTCAATTCTTTTCAAGTTGAAAAGTAGAATGCATCTTCGAAAAAATGAAAGGAGTGTTATTTTCTAAGTGAATGGGTCATGGGTCGAGGATTTTGGAAAAGTCTTTGATAAATTTTTGATGATCACGCATGTCCGAGAAAACTTCGAATTCCTTTAACAGGTGTTGGTTGGAGGAAGCTTAGAAATTACATCAACTTTAGCTTTATCGACTATCAATTCATTTGCGCTAGAGATCTTATGTCCTAAAACAATGCCTTCTTTAACCATGATATGGTTGATCAACAATTTCTATAAATTGATTGATGTTAAATGTCATGTCGTTAAAAACTTGTCTACTTTTACTAATAGATTCCGAAATGGGTAGAAAGGCCACGTTTTTAGCAATGTTTAGTTTTGTTCTAACAAACGGTTTTCTCCACATTGTATTCCTTACTTCCTTTCCGCGTTCCAACTGATAAAGATACTGTTAGGATTAATGTTTTCTTAACTTAGTACCGACAGTACAAAATAGTTAGTACTGTCAGTTATACTTAGTACCGACAGTACAAAGTAGTTAGTACTGTTAGTTAGTTAGTACCGTTAGTAGTAAGGTAGTTAGTACCGTTGAGAAGATATTTAAAAGATATTTATGTGATATTATATAAAAAGATATGTAAGCCTTTTAGGGTTATCCTTGTGTTATAAAAGGAACCCCAGGCATAGTTAGATATAACAGTTCTACACAAGCTTAGCAAATAATATACAATATCATAGTTAGCAATCTGTAAACCTCAAGAACACATTAATAAAGTTGTTATTCAGTTGTTCATTGTTCTTCTTAGTACGTGTGTTAAGATTCCGCATTAACACAAAGTATTCATAATCACTGTTTCTACATAGTCATTTGTATTTATACATACTGACTATCATCCTTTATAGGCTGCAAAGATCCATTCAGTTTATCAGGACCTTCACACTCTATGGTAGAAAATGTCGTTCACCCGTTTGTTGGGCTAAGGTTGGAGAAGTTCAACTCACCGGTCCAGAGATAGTACAAGAGACGAATGCGAAAATCATTCAAGTTAAACAAAGGATGCAAGTCGCTCGTGATAGGCAAAAGAGCTATGCTGATTTGAAGCGTAAGCCGATGGAGTTTGAGGTTGGAGATAAAGTGATGCTCAAGGTTTCGCCTTGGAAAGGGGTTGTACGTTTTGGCAAGCGAGGGAAATTAAATCCCAGGTTTGTTGGACATTTCAAGGTAATAAAAAGAGTTGGAGACGTTGCATATGAGCTCGAGCTTCCTGAGGAGCTGAGCAGAGTTCATAATACATTTCATTTGTCCAACTTAAAGAAGTGTCATGTCGACGAACCCTTAGCCGTTCTGTTGGACGGACTTCATTCTGATGACAAGATTCAGTTTGTCTAGGAACCTATAGAGATAATAGATCGTGAAGTTAAATGGTTGAAGCGAAGCCGTATCCCATTAGTCAAGGTTCGATGGAACTCTAAGAGAGGTCCTGAGTTTACATGGGAACGCGAAGATCAATTCCGGAAGAAATACCCACATCTGTTCTCAAAGACCGGGCCGTCGTCAAGTGCTGCGTCTTAAGCCTTGAGGACAAGGCTCAGCTAACCGGGGGAGACTATAACACCTCGTGTTTTAGGACAATGTACGACGTTAATAAAGTCACTATTTATTTTTAGTATTGTACGCGTTTGTTTTTAATGGAAATCGTTAAGTTAAATCGCGTAAACTAAAAATGATCAGTTAACGTAAACGGGCATTAAGCAAATTATTGTTTACGTCAAACGAGGGTTAAGCAATTATTTTGAGAATAATTATTAACGTTTCACAAGTTACTTTATCGGATACGTGAAAGTGTTTACGTTTCGCGATAAATGACAATTAGGTTTTCCCGGAAACCCTAAAAATTAACGTACGCTTCAACAAATACCTACGTTTATATACAATGATCGAAGTTTATAAAACTTTATGCATATGTATATATATACACATCTCATATGATTATACAAAATAACAAATACTTTACAAAATACCAAGACATTACAAAGTATACTTTTATACAAAAACTACACTTCACTTTTTATTATAAAAACTTTACTTACACTTTTCTTTTATAAATCACAAGTAAACATAAAAGAAAAGAAAAATAAACTAGTGAAACATAATCCCTAAACTTCATGGGATGATTCCCATTAGGAGGAACCATTAAACATAAACATGTAAGCCCTTGTTCCCTCCTTTTCTTGTCCCCTTGTCCCCTTTCCAATCCCACGGCACAAAGACCCCCTCCCCCCCCCTTGGACTTTCTTGGTCAAATGTTGCAACTAACAAATATCTAATACCTTCTCCTATATATACATGCATGCATAAGTGAAATAAACATACTCTTTATACTTATCAAAATCACTTTTCTTTCTCTCTTTTCTCCCTAAAAGCCACGGCCAAATAAGCCATCCTAAGCAAATCATACAACTAAAACACGGGTTTAGAACTTATTTTACAAATCTCTTTCATCATTACTAAGGTTTTCTTAAATCTTCATACTTTTATTTCTTATGATTTTATCGTGTTACATGTTAATATAGCCATATACCACTAATGACTTTTATATGTAAAATGAGTTATTATTTATGATTATGTTTATATGCTGCTTATTTTTATGTCATATGGTATATATATCTGGAAAAGTTAAAATTAAAAGTATGTTAACCTATGGATTAAGTTGTGTAAACATTGTTTAGGGTTAAATAAGGTTTTATAATGTTTCTTAAACTTCACATGTGAAAAATAATAAAAGTAAAAGGGGTTAAACTTGTTACAATGAATTTACAAGACTAGGGCTGATATTGAACCTTATTATAAAGTACCACATATGTAAAATATGGTTAAAAGAGTTTTTATAGTAAACTACTAACTTAATTAATACATAAAACAAGGTTTTATAAAGAAACATATATGAAATACTTAGGGGCTGTCCAAATTCGAATTTTGGACAGTAGGTTTTGATATAATATAATAAAAATACGCCTCATGACGATTCCATAATGATAAGAAACTCGAAAAACCGATCTATAACGAAAAAGATACGTTAAAAACGAGTTTACGACTATAAATCTTTTATAAAACTATTTTTATTAATAGTTTACTATTCATTACAGCAACTTTTATTTTTAAAACATCTAAAATATTGATATAACTTTAATTACGAGGATCGTACACGCAAGTATCGTTAAGAACGGAACTATAACGATGTAAAACTAACGGACATTTTCGGATAATTACTAGTTTATAAAAGAAATTTTATTAAACTATGAAACAGTAAAAATCACTATTCATTCAGTGACAACTTTGATAAATATTCATAAATCTTTTAATAACGGAAAGGTACTCGAAGGAATCTCAAAAATCGGAGTTAAAACGAATAGTTATCGCGATTCGAGTTTACGCTAATTAAGACGTAAAATTAAAAACGGGTATATAGCTGTCCATCATCATGTGTCTTCTTGTCGGGGAATTCTAAAACTGCCGAATATTGTATATATGTGTGTTGTAAATAGTTAGTCAAAAAAATTTTATGTGTATGTTTTTTTTACGAATTCAAAAACAAAAGTCAAGTTTCAATTTGCTACTTGTTTCTTTTATGCTGGTATTTGATGTTCCCTTTAGCAGAAAACCCGTCTCAGTTGTTGGTGGTGTTCTGATTGTTACGTCGCATGTAGTGAATGTAGGAGTTAGATGGTATGTGGTGTGTGTTTGTTGTATCGAATATTAGACAAAGAGAAAAAAATAAAGTCTTTCCATTCTTTTTTGTACCTGTGGTGAGCTGGGAAGGTGTGTCTGGTGATGTTGGTGTTTCACCATGCCTTGTTTCTTTGGATAGTAGATGTGGTGTTTTTGATCCTGATGCACTTAGCTTACCTCCTTCTGTGTCCAAGTAGGATGCGTACATTTAGTTTTTTTCCACGTATTTCACATGTTGTTTGGAAAAATACATTTGGTTGGTGTGATGTTTACCTACTGCATCTGTTTCTGGTTCGGTCCCGCTTGTGATTTGCATAGGCTTGTCGAGTATGTCATCAAAATAGAAGTCAATCTTTCCTTTTTCACATGAAGGATTGTAGTGAAACTAGAATATGTACTTTCGGCCTTGAAGATTGAGTATTTTGGGTGGGAACTCACGTGGGGATGAAGTGTCGTGCAAATTTACCAATTTAGTGCAATCGGCGCCTGTCACAACATTGGCATTTAGAGTGAAGAAGGTAAACTAAGTTGTAGTTGTCCTATCAGATATGGCCACTTTGAAAATGTACCTGCGCATTTAATTTGTATTTGTAACGACAACATATTGGTGGTGTGCTATAAAATTGTCGAGACGTCACATGTATGTACGATTTGGTTGTGCTCTATGTTGAGGACAGTGTAGAATGTCGTCGCCAACTATTACCTTTGCTGCGCAGCTAAAACAGGATGGATAGTACCACTCGTGTGTTGTGTTGATCCTGATTACGGTTCCGTCATAGGTAAATCTGACATACTGTTGATCATTTTTAATTAAGTTTAGCTCAATTTGCATGCTTGTAATTCTAGTACCAAAAGATTGTGAATGATATGTTTAATGTGGAGTTGTGGTATACTTACTCCGTAAGTGTTTGGATTTTGTTGCATCAATGTTGATAGTGGAAATCTATTCCTCGTCTTTTCCTGGCTCAGGTCGTGGCACCTTTCTTTTGAGATTGCCAAGGGTGGATTCACTTTTTGTTGTTGATGACATCAAATAACGTCTATTTTATAGCATCATTTATCCTATGTAATTAACCCATTTTGTATAATTATTGCAAAGAATCGTTACTTAATCATTTTTATTTAAGAATTACAGTAATTATGGAGTACTTGGTGAATATTAGCAAAAGGCGCTCATTCTAGAGCTTAAACGAAGATATTTTGAAGATTACTGTTCTGACTACCAATACGCCGTATCCATCAAGGAAGATACGGCATATATGTGTCTGCACTTACCAAAGACTAAGAAGGACACAAGACCAATACGCCGTATCCAGGAAAGGCAATACGTCGTATTCAAGCTATATAGGAATAAAATATTCTGGAAGATATCAAACGTGGTCCCTACTCCAAGAAACTCCAATACGCCATATCCAGCACCTTGGATACGTCGTATCGACAACGACTCTAGACCCTATAAATACAAAACTCAAAAACGAGTTTTAAGTGTGCTAAATCATATTCTCGATACCTAAACCACAAAAGTCGATTTTCAGAGGAGAAAAAGAGCAGAAGAGGTCTCGCAACGCATTCCAATCCATAGGAGACAACGTGTAATTTCTTATACTTTTGTAATCGTTTAGTTTTTGGTATCATTCGTTAACTCTGTTATTTTACATTGGCTAAGCCATTACTCTTGTATTAATTATGATGTTTGTAGGCTAATACCTTCGGGTATTAGCCATTATTATGAAGATCTGAATGTTAGGTTTTGTTTATATCTTGATTGCTTAATTTATCGCCGTATGCTTGTTTATGTTTATCAATTTATACTTGTTTATGTTCTTTAATATGCGACATATCATTCAACTGGATCTAGTGATACGGATCAAGTAATCTAGATTCTAGGATAGCTCTCCATATAGTAATTTATACATCTAGAATAATAGGATCACAAGTATTGTCCTGCTAAATCCGTGCTAGGATACGCTTCTGGCTTAACTATGATATCGGATATTGCCTTTGGTTTAGTGAACAAGTTGACTAGCAGGTGAACCTAGATAATTCAACAAATAACGTTCTAATTCCATTGGATAGTTGGACAAGTGGACTACTAGTGTATAAATCACCGTTAAGCAGTAAGTGGGTAAAGTCTCTATGAGCTAGGGTTTAACAAGATCACCATTGCTTTAATCCCTAAGATAGATTATAATTAGCAAATAAGGATGCTTTATGCGGATGCTTTAATTGTGACAGAATTAATGTGTCTAGGTCTTAGGATGAAGTCCCGCCTAAGTCTAAGAATGATATGCCACCTCGAGATAAGTAATCATTGCACTGAATAAACAAACCAACTTCTAATCGGATTAATGATGGCTAATACAGTTTTCTATTATAAGGCTTGACCGCTCTTTTATCTTCTGTTAATTTGCTTGCGTGGGTTAAAGTGTCTTGAATTGATTGTAGTCACCACCAAACCCGTGCCAAGGCTGAACCCCTTTTACTATTGAAAGTAAGTTTAGAAACAAATAGGATTAGCATAGGTTTGACTTAGATTAGCTAACCAAAATATTAACAAATTGAGAGATTTAACCTCGCTTCAAGTGTTTGACATCCTACTTACCACGAATCTACCATCGACCGGGTACACTGCCCGATAAAAGTGTTGTTTTTGGTTAAGTCGGCAATATATAAATTTAAAACTTGAA
The DNA here is from genome assembly GCA_026074375.1 of Tanacetum coccineum. Classification (NCBI taxonomy): domain Eukaryota; kingdom Viridiplantae; phylum Streptophyta; class Magnoliopsida; order Asterales; family Asteraceae; genus Tanacetum; species Tanacetum coccineum. Next base: position 13,381 of record BQNB010099912.1, on the reverse strand, counting down.
TCATAAAAATATACACCACACAATAAAACATCAAGTTTTTGGCGCCATTGCCGGGGAGTGAAAATTAATCTTGATTTTTATTTTATATTTTGGTTATTAGATTAGATCTAACCCGTAGGATTAGTGTAATTTAGAGTAGTTTATATTCCTGCTTGTTGCTTATTCTGTTTGTGTGATACTGAGTATTCAATTCACTGAATACGACGTATTGATTATTTAACAGTTTTCTAGTAAGTTTATTTCAGGATGGACGATCCAAACATTACTATGGAAGAATACATTAGGCTCGAGGAAGAAAGGGCTCAAAATCGTGGTAAGGTGTATAACTGGGAAACTGCTACGTATGGTAAGATCTGGTATGATGAAGACGTTTACGACCTCAGATCCGTTGAAACCGAATTCTCAGCTATAGTCTTCAATGATAGTTTGACATTTGAAGAAACACTCTCCTGTGAACCCATGGTAAGTTCTCTTAACGATGAAATTGACTTTAGAACTTCATTTGACGATTCCGATGAAGAAGATTACATGGTAATTTTTGACAAAAACTCGTTTTCTTATAAAAAAAATTCTACCAATGATTTGAAACGGATTCGGAAAATGATAATGAAAAAGTCAATATGCATTCACTTCCACCACCCGAGCCTAAGGTCAGTTATTTTGATGATTTATACTACTTTAAAGATTTTGAGAATGAATTTCCAGCCATTGTTTACAATGATGCTCTAACGTCTAAATCAGATTTCTTAACTGATGAATTTAATTTGAAAGATGAAACATCATTGTTCGAATGTGATGAAGAGGAACAAAACATTTTACACTTTAATAATCTATTCCCTTTTAACGTAATTTATCTCGATGATTCAAAATTAGACAAGGACAATGATGATGATAAAATCGATATTAAACAGTCTTTGAGGGGTACTGTAATAAATGACGTTGATGGTGCCTATGCACATGGGTTAAATAAGCTTTTGGAAACAAGTCATGATACATCTAACAAAATTTTCAAAACTAAAACTTTTGTCAAGGAACTAAATGTTAATATCATGACGAATTATCTTAACTAAGGGATGCCATTCATTTTTCTAATTAGGAATTTGTATGTGCCATTTGGCATCCCGTTCGACCCTGAGTTGTTTTATAAGGATGGGAGTAAATTGGGGCAAGTCTAACTTAAAGACTTTTTTGTAAATAAAAGTGCTTGCCGGGAGACAACCCGAAATATATTTTCAATTTTTATCGAGTTTGTCTTCCCAGACTGTATATACGGCATATCCAAACCCCATTGATACGACATATTGACTTCTGGATGTTATCCAGCCTTTATTTTTGGCACAGTCTATACGACATATTCATTAAATGAATACAGCGTATACAAGTATCAATACGACGTATCCTGGGGTATGGATATGGCGTATCGACTTCCTGTACAGTTTTTAGGATTTTATTTCAAGTCTAATCAAATGAATAAGTTTATTTTACAGTTGCTAGTTTCTTAAAGTGTAAAGTTTGTATTTCTCGAGTCTTGTGTCAATTTTGGTACGGTTGGAAGAATTTGCACATCATAAATTGGAATGTATCTTATAGTCAAAACTCATGTATTTTTACTACCATCGTAATTATTTGTACGTCCGAAGAATGAAGAATTATCAAAGGAATTATACGGAATTATTATGATCGTGAAGATGGTGAAACTACTCTGGGTTTCATATATAGTTAGATGAAAAAAAATTGAAAAAATTAAAAAAATCGCAACAAAAAAAAGGAAAGTTTAAAGATAATCGTTTCGCAACTACCGAAGGAATTACACGAAGGATCGATTATTCATTGATACGTCTTAAAAATCAACAATGTAGAGTATTGTATAAAGTGGTAGATATTGCCACTTACCCTGTAAAGTATGTAAAGTATGGGATGATTGGGAAGTTGACTGTTACGGGAACGCCAACTTAAATTGTTGTTTTTGATCTATGATCAAAACGTTGTAAATAGTCATGTCTTTATCATGGTTACGGTCGGGAAAACGTGTCTAGCAACTTGTATTTTAGTCTTAATCTATTTGTTTCATAATTTTTATTTAACAACAATTTACTTCTCTTTCCTAATGACTAGCCGCTGGTTTTACGCGAATGAGGATGTGTACGAGCATGCATGTCTATTCCGTCGTTACGGCCATGTATGCATGTCTCAGCTGCCTTGTTGGTTTATGACTTTTGGTGAAAGTTAGAAGGTCCCTACCCTATATCATTCTTCATCCTAACCGTTGGTTAAATTCGAATGAGGATGTGATCGAACACACATGTCTATTCTGTCGTTACGGCCATGTATGTGTGCTTCAGCTGCCTTGTTGGAGTGGTACTTCTGGTGAAAGATTGAAGAATGATCAACCTTAAGCCTTATCATACAAACCCATATTTACCTTTATAAACTTGTTACTCCTTATCTTTAAAGGTGGAGAAGTGTATCCTTGCCAAGCTTATGATAGAATAATCGTCACGGCCAAGCAATTGAGAGAATTAGTTACATGTTACCACATAGATTAGTTGAGTGATTTGAGTGTTTTCATCTTCCTATTTCGTGAGGTGTTTGGTTGTGTACTTTTAATAGATCAAATAAATGCTTTAACGGAAAATATCCTTAGGGATACATTTTTATAAACTTCTAAAGGCTACTTGAGGACAAGTAGGATTCAAGTGGGGGGATATTTGATGACATCAAATAACGTCTATTTAATAGCATCATTTATCCCATGTAATTAACCTATTTTGTATAATTATTGCAAAGAATCGTTACTTAATCGTTTGTATTTACGAATTGCAGTAATTATGGAGTACTTGGTGAATATTAGCAAAAGGCGCGCATTCTGGAGCTTAAACGAAGATATTTTGAAGATTACTGTTTTGACAACCAATACACTGTATCCATCAAGGAAGATACGACGTATCTGCGCCTGCACTCACCAAAGACCACTAAGGAAATATGATCAATACGCCGTATCTAGAAAATACCAATACGCCATATTGAAGATATAGAAGCTGAATATTCTGGAAGATATCAAACGTGGTCCCTGCTCCAAGAAACCCCAATAAGCCGTATCTAACACATTGGATACGCTGTATCGACACCGACTCCATACCTTATAAATACAAGACTCAAAAACGAGTTTTAAGTGTGCTAAATCATATTCTTGATACCTAAACCACAAAAGTCGATTTTTAGAGGAGAAAAAGAGCAGAAGAGGTCTCGCAACGCATTCTGATCCATTGGAGACAACGTGTAATTACTTATACTTTTGTAATCGTTCAGTTTTTGGTATCATTCGTTAACTCGGTTAGTTTACCTTGGCTAAGCCATTACTCTTGTATTAATCATGATGTTTGAAGGCTAATACCTTCTGGTATTAGCCATTATTATGAAGATCTGAATGTTTTGGTTTCGTTTATATCTCGATTGCTTAATTTTTCATCGTATGCTTGTTTATGTTTATCAATTTATACTTGTTTATGTGCTTTAATATGCGACCTATCATTCAACTGAATCTAGTGATACGGACCAAGTAATCTAGATGTCAGGATAGCTCTCCATATAGTAATTTATACATCTAGAATAATAGGATCACAAGTATTGTCCTGCTAAATCCGTGCTAGGATATGCTTCTGGCTTAACTATGATATCGGATATTGCCTTTGGTTTAGTGAACAAGTTGACTAGAAGGTGAACCTAGATAATTCAACAAATAACGTTCTGATTCCATTGGATAGTTGGACAAGTAGACTGCTAGTGTATAAATCGCCGTTAAGCAGTTAGTGGGTAAAGTCTCTATGAGCTAGTGTTTAACAAGATCACCAATTCTTTAATCCCTAAGATAGATTATAATCAGCAAATAAGGATGCTTTATGCGGATACTTTAATTGTAACATAATTAATGTGTCTAGGTCTTAGGATGAAGTCCCGCCTAAGTCTAAGAATGATATGCCACCTTGAGATAAGTAATCATTGCACTGAGTAAACACACCAACTTTTAATCGGATTAATGATGGCTAATACAGTTTTCTATCATAAGGCTTGACCGCTCTTTTATCTTCTGTTAATTTTCTTATGTAGGTTAAAGTATCTTGAATTGATTATAGTCACCACCAAACCCATGTCAGACTCTTAGGCTGAAAACCCCCCTTTTACCTGTTAGAATTAGGATTAGAACTAACATATGATTAGCATAGGTTTGACTTAGATTAGAATTAACTTAGATTAGATAACCAAAATATTAACAAATTGAGAGATTTAACCTCGCTTCAAGTGTTCGACATCCTACTTACCACGAATCTACCACCGACCGGGTACACTGCCCGTTAAAGTGTTGTTTTTGGTTAAGTCGGCAAAATATAAATTTAAAACATGAATCATAAAAATATACACCACACAACGACACATCAGTTGTGCTTTGTATCTGTGTAGAATTATGGAAATAAAATTTAGTTATTACTTTCCCAAATTTGTTTTCTATCATAAGCTTTTGTATTTAATATTTCTTACTGGGATCGAAACTCTTCGAGATGAGGAATATATGGGTTCAGATAATAATGTGTTGCAGAAGTTCCAAAAAGCTGTAGAGTTGCTGTGAGGATCAAAGATAGTCAGAAATATAGATATATGTATATATATAGGTAGAAGAGATGGCGTAAAAGTTTTTGATATGTGAGTACCTCTGTAGAGCGAAACCTTGCATGAACTCACTGCAATTATAACAGGCTTCTCCATTGAATCATATTCATTTTTTTGAAGTTGCGTGCCATGTCATCCCACAGCGCGAGTTCCTCCACGTTGCCACTGTTACGATAATTAGTTTTAGACAGTCAAGGGAAGAAATTCTAGAGTTTGTTACACGAAAAGTACTTTATCTTTTTGTTTATTTAAGAGACTTACTTGAGGTTCTTAATATCCAGTTTTTTTAGAACTTTTAGGTTTGTGTTAGCGCCTCCAAACTATTTGATGTTGGTTACCCGTGTCAAGCATCCTATGTAATCTGTTATTGGATACATTATTTGGAACAAGGTTTGTAAATGCATATAAAGGATGAGAAAAAGAAGAAGGAAAAAAATAAAAAGTAAGAATAAAAATAATAGAAAATGACCACTAAAATTGTTGTCAGACCTGTAAGTGTTGATTGTTTTTCATAGGGTGCTTTGTATTGTTTTTGAATCTTGTAGTGAAGTTGATTATACGACACGAAATTGAAGTGTCCTTTGGAAATTCATCTGACGGTATGCTTTCAAACTTTGTCTATTTTCCAAATCTTAATGTAGTTTCGATATCTCGTGTCTGTTGGAAGTTGTTGGTGGGTACATAGAGAAAGTTAGATATTTTGTATGCCGCACCATCTTGTAAGAGTGAGCTAAAGTAAGAGATGTCATGGGTCCCCATATTTGCTTGGATTGCATTAGCCTACATGTGACGGTTAAGGTTTTAAATTCATGTTATATTATAGACAGGGATGACAATTGCAGGATATAAAATGTACCTCACGGTCAATCAGAATGCAGGAGTAATCTGTTGGTGCTGGGTTGGACGTCTTACAATTGATCCATTTTCAATATACCCTGGCTTCTAGCACTTTGTTGTGTGCTCCATGTTTTAAGTCAGAGATGCAGTTTGCGTCATTGTGTCTGCAATATAAAGTTTAAAAAAGTCAGACATCTATATACATGTTAATACTCAAGTACTTACATAAGTATGTGTAATTAACATAACATATATTAGCTAAAACCTAATAGAATTAAATCAGAGCAATTGCGTTTTTTCATCAACTAATGGATGTAAGAGAAAAACTAATAAAGTTAAATCAGAGCATCTGTAGTGTTTCAGCAACTAATGGGTATAGTGTGGTAGGTTTTCTACTTAATAAACAGAATATGTTCGCTATGAGTTTTCGATAAGAATTCTTGGTACACAATGTTTTTGGTGGTATTAGGTGGGTGGTTTTCTTGTTGGGTCATCAACACTTTTAACCCCTTAGGAGATGTAGCTCTAGATAGCGCAACGTAAAGCTATCCATGGCTAAAAACCGGTTCAGGTAGATATACGCCAATCTTGTTTAGGGATTGGCCTTAACTTTTGTTGATCGTCATGGCGTAGCAAAGCTTGACCGGAAATTGTTTTCTTTTGAAAGTGGAAGACATATTGGGTTCTTTCGTTGTTAAAATGATCCTCGGAATGTAAACTTTTTCACCAACTATGTTTTTTGTTATTACTTGGGCTTCAATAAGTTTCGACCTTAATTTTTTTACTATCATTCTTGTCCCATTACATAGGCCACCATGTAGGTTAACATTTCTGAGAAGCATAATTGGGACACCGACCTTCAGCTCAAGTTCGTAGGGTGGAAAACCTGATAGCTGTAAACTATTTAGATACTCTGTCGAGTAAACTAGTTCCACTTTGCCACCGTTGTTTCCAACTAGTATTGCTTCGTCTAAACTTTTGTATACAGTACTCGTACCTTTGACTTTTGACGGGATCGCAGAGTTGATTAGGTATGTTGTGTTGTTTCTGGGACAGACTATAGCCTTCTGTTGCAAATCACGCGCGTTTGGTTTCTTTAAAGTCTGATCGTCATAGATGAAGTTAATTAGCTTTGACATGACATTTTCAGTATCCGGTATACAATATTCTTCTAGAATGGTGATACATGAAATGCTTTGGTTATTGTCAGTTTATGGCATTCTAATTTTACCGTTTCCTACATCTAGCAGCTAAGTAGCAAAAGAGCTAGACAATTGCCTTTGGTTGTCGTTCATACCTGGTTGTTGTAACCTCATGTTCTTTGTAACTATGTAAACTTTAAAGTGACTTCACAAATGCGATTCAGCAATAGAGGCAGCTATAATCTCGGCCTTAGATCCGCCTTTCTTCATTGGCAACATTTTGCAGAAATCACCGCCTAGCACAACTGACTTACCTTCAAACACCTTATCAGGAACGTCCATTACATCTCTAAGTGTTCTGTCCAACGTTTCAAAACACCTGCGGTCGTTCATTAGTGATTCATCCCATATTATAAGGCTTGTCTCGGCCAATAGAACCCAGCGTGTGTGTTCTTTTTAATGCTGCATAAGGAATCATCCGTCATATCCAAAGGAAACTTGAATCTTGAGTGCCCTGTTCTCCCAGCTGGGAGGAGTAACGAAGCTATACCCGATGAAGCAACGGCCAACATAATTTTACCTTTCGATCGCAAAGCATTAATGAGGACTTTCCAAAGGAAAGTTTTTCCAGTGCCCCCATGACCGTAAACGAATATCAGTGCTTGATGGTCCTTTGTAGCAACATCAATTACGCGGTTGTAAATTCGTCGTTAACCTACGTTCAATTTAGGTTTCAAAATGTTAACCTCTTCTGCCAGCTCAATTCTGTTGTAGCTTTTTCTTCCATCAATTCTTTGTTTCGCAATTGTTCCAACAAATGTTCAGAAAGTGGAGGTAACCCAAAATCCTTCAGTGTTTTTGAATAACTACTGAGAATAATTTGGACCTCGTACAAAACAAATCCCTTTAATTTGGGATCGTTAATATAAAGGTTTTGAATATGAAGGTTTTTAGATGTTGTTCTTAGAATATCATCTGACATATTTTGCCAGTACGTGTTCCATAATTTCATAGGATCTGCTACATCACAAAAGATGAGTATTTGTGCGAATAAGTTTCACAACTTAGTTGGGGTAGATAAGAATGAAGCTTCTTCTAAAGCAGTGTGCCACTCTTTGTCGTCGCCAAGAAGACCCAAAGCCTCACATGCAGCCCGGAATGTGTTGTACATTACTTTTGTTAGGAATATTGTAATAGATAGTTACTACTAGTAGGTATGTAGTTCCTACTAGTAGAGTAAATGTTCCTGTTGGTAGGTATGTAGTTCCTACTAGTAGAGTAAATGTTCCTGCTGGTAGGTATGTAGTTCCTACTGGTAAGGATAATGTTATAGTTAGTACTGGCAGAACAAAACTTATTCCTGCTGGTAGAACAATATTAGTTCTGGTAGTATTATCCGAGTTAATAGTATAGTTAGTTAGTGATAAGGATATGCATGAGATATTAAGGATATGCATGAGATATCCTAGGAAGTGATAATACTTATCTCTTTAGCGAGTCTTAGGTAACAGGTTGTTAGGGTTTCATGAGTATTTAAGAAACCTACGGTCATAGATGAAGGAGAGACGATAGAAAAACACTTTTATTGTTAATAGAAAAGATCCATAGAGGATCATTGTTTGAGTAATTCTTCTTTAACTCTGTTGTTTATATTCTGCGTAAACAATAGTTTAATTTGTTAGAGTCTCTCTTAGAGTTGCTTGTGATTACATAAGTACTCTACAACCTTAACAGGCTTGAAGATCTATCTAGGGCTGGACCTACAGTCACTTAATTTGCAATAATCATAGTTGACATTCTCTTCCTTGGACTTTTCTCTCATTGATTTTATAATTTCCTTCAACTTACAAATGGTAGTGTCTTTGTCTTGTAGCTGAGCTTTCAAATCATTATTTTCAAAAAATTCTAGAATTTCAAGAGCATTTTGATTATTACAAGATTCATCTTTTTGAAAAATTTCTTGATTAAGTTGTATTGACAATTCAAGAGAAATACAATGTTTTCAAAGTTTGGAGTTAACTTTCAAAAGATCATTATCGCATTTTTGTGATTTCAAAAGCTCAGCATCGAGATTGAAACACTTATCACAAGATTCATTTCTCTTTCTATCCATATTCACAGATTCACCAAACAAAGACATAGAATTCATCACAGTTAAAAGAACATCTTGAGACATGATTTGTTGTAAGAGTCGATCATTTTCCAAAAGTAATTCTTTCTTAGCAATTTCCAAACATTGTTTGTCAACTGAAGACTGTTGAACAGCAGCGTCCATTTGGTCAAAAACTGTTTGTACTTCCATTATTTCATTTAGAAGATCTCTATCAAACACATTGAAGATGTCTTTTAAAGATTTTAGAAATGGAATAATTTCATTGTTAAAAATAGCTTTAGTATGTTCAAACCCCCATTCACCTTCTGTACGAGCATCAGGTGTAGTCCTTATCTTCACCACGTTGTCAAACCTGGCAAGGTGAAATTTAAGCTTTTTAAGGCTTTCATTCACCAAGCTTACCTTAGGAAGTTCCTTAGGAGCTTCTATTTTGACAGGGGATGCATCAGAAGGTTTAATGGTAGAATTAGACATATGCAACTAGAAAGCTTGTTCAATCGACAATTCTTGTTGTGGAGTAAAACGTTTCCCAATATCATCAGATAGTCTATTTAATTTTCTATAATCAATAGGTTTATGAGAAATGTTTTGTTTAATGGCTTATGAGAAATGTGGAAAGAAAGAGAAATGGAAATGTTTTATGAGAAATGTTTTGTTTAAATTTCTCTTTCTTTCCACATTCCACATTCCACATTCCACATTTCAAACATTTCTCTTTCTTTCCATTTCTCTTTCTTTCCATATTCACAGATTCACTACAACATTGATTTTGGAAGAAGAGAGTCGATCAAAAATTTCTTGTTGTGCCTGCAAAGTAGTATCTTGAACTGTTGTCAGTTGTGTTTCTTGCAAATATTAAGAATACATAATGATATTGCTATCACTATGTATCTCATTATTTGTAAAATCCACAACTGATGTTTGTTCAAAATCCTGCCATTGCATACACACTTTGATTTCCATATTATTAAGATAGGTTTCAGAATGAGGTACCGTCTGAGATATACGTCAAACCATAGTTGGAAATATTGGCCATGAGAACGCTTTCCATTGAATACATCACAGTCAGAATCATAAGTATCAAGATCTTCAGTCTGAAAAGCAGCATTGTTTGGAATGATTGTCTGAACAACTTGACCATCTAGAACCCCTGGATCTGCAAGAAATGCGAGTTGCTCTTCATCTAAAATTTGTCTAGCTTTTCCTAAGCTTCAGCTAACATTGCTTTTTCCTTATACCATGCTACATTACTTTGGGTCACGTTAGGCTGAGTGCATTTGCCTAGCCATATATTCCTTACACCTTTGATAGTTGTAGCATTTAACAACCCTTGCCTGTCCACTTGCATTGTTTCCCCCAGATTTAGTAGCATTACTCTTATAACCAGTTTCAAAATAATTTTGACCTTGTCTCCCCTGAACTTTTTGCACTGTAACCCTTCCATCTTGAATAAGTGGCTTGGCTCCTTGGATTCGAGGTGGTTCTAATTATTATTTGGTTTAGGGAACCGTGAGGAAGCTACAACTGTTAGAAAATCCATTGCCTTATTGAGACAAGCAATTGGATCATCTCTTGGAGAGAATACAGGAACAGCAAAACTTGAGTCCCCAAGAAGTGCTCATTCTACTGGTTGCGTTGAAACTTGAGTGAATGATAAGCATTTATGGGAACAGATGAGTTTTGATGCTTTAATTTGAAGACAGATATGGATATGAGGTGGAACGGATGAATGATAATTGAGTTGTGATGGATTAGGTAGATGAAAATGTTGAGTGGATGAATTGATCCATATTGAGACTGGTGGAAACGTTGATGAAGCTAAGGATTACGTTTGTATAAGACTCATAAGTGTTGAAGGAGGTTGTGTCATCTACTGATTTTCAACAAATGCCAAGTGGATCTTGATGCGTTCACAGTAGAAGACGGACTAATTTGCATGAAGTTCATGTTGTTCAAGATATGCATGAAGCTGATCAAAGTTGGTAGTATGCAAATCTTTTACAAGCTTGACATCAGTCACAAACTTACTCCATTCAGGTGGAAGACTGTTTAAGAACTTGGTATTAACTTGAAATTGCTCCATTTTCATGTTGTAGATATTCATGTCATTAATCAGCTGAGTGAATCTCAAGTAATACTTATGAATGTATTCTCCGTTGAGTAAGTAAACTTATCATAATGCATCATACAGTTTACACTCTCTTTCCTGCTTAGTCAAAGAGGTACCTTGCATCAGTAATTGGACTCTCTCCTATAAATCCTTGGCAACTCTGTGATGATTCACAAGTGAATAGATATCAGCTGGTAGAACTTGAAGAATGATATTGTTTGCCTTCATATCACAATCAGCTTGAATTTTCTCAGCAACAGATAATTCAACATATTTCTTTGTTCTAGTCACCCCATTCTCTTTAACAGTAGGCCAAATAAGTGGATCGTTTTCAACTGATTCAAGTATCATTCTTCTGTGCTCTCGATTTTGCATGTATAATTTCATTCTACTTTTCCAAGAATCATACAGGTCCTTGTCTAACATAGGTGGACGATTGTCAGCACCTGTGAGCATCATGTACTCAGCAAGAGTATTATTTTGTCCAAGTGGAATAATTGAATCCATTTTAATGTGATAAGATAAAAAATGATCGAACAATGATTGGAGGTTGTTGTGTTAAAGTGAGGTTTAATTAATGAAATTGAGTCTTTGGAATATATGGGATTTTACAATTCTTAATAAAACCGGGAAATCAAATTTTCACGGGATTTTACAAATCAAAGAAGAACCATATAATTCACCTAATGAAAGTGTATAGTTTCACTCCCACTAAATCGTATAAAATCACCTAAAGAAACGAATGCTATAAAATTGCTTTGGAAACTACGTATAAATCGCCTGAACAAGAATGCTTATAAATCACCTGAAGAAATTCACATATAAATCGCCCTTAGCAAAAATGTATAAATCGCCTTTGTAAACTAACAATGTATATATCGCCTTTGTAAACTAACAATGTATAAATCGCCTTTGTAAACTGACAATGTAGAAATCTCCTTTACAAGTATTTCTTATAAATCGCCTGAGCAAATTTTTTGTATAAATTACCTATAGGAAAAGATGTATAAATCGCCTAAGCAATTAAAAACGTATAAATCGCCTATAGAAATGTATAAATCGCCCAATACACTACGAAACTCAAAAACCAAAAATCTTAAGAAGCCTCACTTTTTGACGTTTTTACCTAATTTTTCTTGTACTTCTTACCTATCTAAGACTATTAGAACCTTATAAAACACAAACTTTTACGTTTTTGACACGAGAAATTTGAAATCAAGATTCTTGGTACAAAATCCTCTTTTTAACCAAAAAGACTAAAAAGGATGATGTTTTTGATGGTTTTTGAAAGATTTTCTTGTACTTCTAGTCTATACTAAGATAACTAAGAAAGAAAGATAAGATCTTTATAGTTTTTAAACCCTCAAAAAGTGAAACCTTTTTGAATGGATTCGAACAAAAAATACAAGTAAAACGAGTAGATAAAACGCACACAAAACCTACACAAACACCCCATGGCTCTTGATACCAATTGTAGAATATCTTAACACAAATATGGATTGATTCACTTAGAGTTTTAGAGAGAGAAAGATGGTTGGATGAACACTTAGAGAGAGAAAGTAAAAGGATGATATTAGCTTAGTGAAAATGTGACAAATGAACAACCAACACCCTCTCCATATGTGGAGAGGGTTTATATATTCCTTACAATGGCCGGCTAAGGGCCTCTAGTGAGCTTATCCATGGGCCTTTGGCCCGGTTAGCTTTCTAACTTAACCATACAACTTACTATGAGCTATGACTAACTATATTGGTAGTGATCGACACTTTTTCGTATTTCTAACACTAAATGAATTGATGGAACTTTATACCACCTTGTCACAAAGAGTTCTTGACTTAGAAAACACAAATACCTCTCAAGCTGCAGAGATTACTAAATTAAAGGAGAGTGTCAAGAAGCTAGAGAGGAGGAATAAGTCAAGAACTCCAGGGCTTAAAAGGTTAAGAAAGGTTGGTAGAACTGCAAGAATAGAATCCTCTAAAGAAGAAGGTTTGGGTAATCAGGAGGATGCATCCAAATAGGGGAGGAAAATTGCTGATATTAATGCAGATGAAGAGGTTACATTGATTGATGAGACTCAGGGGAGGAATGATGATAATTTAATGTTTAATACAGGAGTTTTAGATGAGCAGGAAGTTGAGGTTGAAGAGGTAGTTAGTACTGCTGAAGTTACTACTGTCAGTGCTACAACAACAACTGTTGACGAGTTGACTCTGGCTCAGACCTTAATAGAAATCAAAGCAGCTAAACCCAAGGCTGTTACAACTGCTGCTACAACAACTACAACTACTGTTACAAGACCCAAGGCTAGAGGGGTTGTGGTTCAAGAGCCAAGTAAATTTACAACAACAACATCACAACCATCATAACTTCCACAGGCTAAAGACAAAGGCAAGGCAAAAATGGTTAAGCCTGAAAAACCTTTAAAAAGAAAGATCAAATTTTGATTGATGAAGAAATTACTCAAAGACTTCAAGAAGAATTGCAAGCTGAATTAGAAGAAGAGGAAAGGC
>BQNB010099911.1:2195-24823 GCA_026074375.1 Tanacetum coccineum | reverse complement strand
ATTAAGATGAAGATGAAGGGTGGAGATTGGTCCCCTGGTATCCACAAAAAACTTTGTATCCAAATGAACCTAAATCAATAAATATATAGCTTAAATAAAACACTTACATTACTTATTATTATTTTTCTCAAATTATTATTTACTTATTAGTTTATATATATATTATAAAATCTCAATTAACTAATCAGTCTCAACTCGAAATTAACTATTCATTCTTCATTAATTTTACCGACGATAAAATAATAAAAATCACTATATACTTCCAAAATCACCATCACACACGAAATGAAATGACTAAATCATTCATTTCTACTATCACAAACATATATATTAACACATATACCATATCACATAAATCACCAACTTGACTTATGCACATAAATCAAACACATAAAGCTAGGAAAATTAACACTGACGGTTAAATTAACCTCGCTAAGTTGCGGTTGTCACATCATGCATGACGAGTTCAAGATGAGCATGATGGGTGAACTTAACTTTTTCTTTGGATTACAAATAAAACAAATAGATGATGGTATTTTCTTTAATCAATCTAAATATATTAAAAAAAATGCTTAAGAAATTTGGCTTAGAAGATTCTAAACCAATGAAAACCCCCATGTCCTCCAATACTAAACTCACGAATGACGAAGAGTGTGATTCGGTAGATAGTACCAAGTATCAAGGCATGATAGGTAGTTTATTATACCTAACGGAAAGTAGGCCCGATATCATGTTTAGTGTCTGCCTTTGTGCCCGCTTCCAAGAGGCTCCTAAAACCTCTCACCTTGAAGCGGTTAAATGTATCTTCCGATACATTTGTAACATTCCGTATTTTCAGGTCTTTTACGACGTTATCTAATTTACTAATTATTTATTTTTCTTCCTCGTACGCGTTTACTTTTATTTTTTTTATAGTTAAATCGCGTAAGTTAAAAATTATCGTTTAGCGGGTATGTTTGTTTTGACAATCTTGGTTCTCGAAGAAACAAACCGCTCTTGCTATATCCACTACCAAAGCTGAATACATAAGCGCCAGAAAGGCATGTCAACAAGCACTATGGATGAAACAAGCTCTTATCGACTACGACGTTCGACTCGACGACGTCCCGATCATGTGCGACAATAAAGGCGCGATTGGCCTTAGCAAAAACCCGGTGCAACACTCTCGAACCAAACACATCGAAATTCATCACCACTTTCTTCGTGATAATGTCCAGAAAGGACATATCTCTATCAAAAAAGTGCCGTCCGTCGACAACATCACCGACATTCTTACTAAACCTCTTAAACGAGAATCGTTCAACTATCTATGTCTTGGTTTAGGAATGATGGATCACATTCCATAAATCATATTCTTTTTCTTTTGTCTTGATTCTAGTCTGTGTTCCACTCCGTGTCGTGACAACTTAAATACTTCGTCCGAAGTACTTTGAGCATTTTTAATTCCCGAAATGCCAAATTAAAACGTCACTCCTCTATTGTAAAAATTCTGTCAAAATTTAAGTCTAAAACCTTCAACTGAGGGCGGCCCCCATATCTCTAACGGACCCCAGATTAAAACTGGAAGCCCCCATATCGATATGGGACCGCCACCAGTGAGAGCATAATGTCTGTCAAACCTATTTTTGTAAAACACAAAACCAAACAACCCCTTCCTCCTGCTGGTGTGACAAACACGGAACCAAAACCACCCAAACTCAAAATCAACCACCTAAACACTAATTGAAGATCAAATCAACACTAATAATAATCATTCCTAACATCATAAAGATCATTAATTGTAAGTCATTTATTTTTATTTTTAATTTGAGTCTAGGGTTCATGATGAACAAAAAAATTGAAATTGGGGATTTTTTTTTTCAATTTTGTACAATTAGGACTACTAGGATATAATGTATAACTAATATGCTTCCCTTAGACATAGGATTTACATACATTAGTGAGTTTGTCGAAAAATTGATTTCGAACCAAAACCCCAATTTTATTTTCAAATCACTCACGTTAGGAACATAATAAAATTATTGTATGCATTGTTAATACAACTTAAAAATGTTTTTAAACACTTGCATAATGATCTCATGAACAAAACTCGAGATACATAATTCATATGTATTTTTTGACATGTTTGGATGAGCAAAATTAATTAAGGAGCGTTTGGGTTAACTCTTAAGATTTTAAACTAGGTCATAGTAATCGTTACTCTACATTTGTCACATTTATGCACACACTGGAAACAATGTCCATACAATACTACAAGTAAATGACAATAAAATGTGACTTTAATACTTTCTTTCTAGGTAATCATGCCTCGCAAATTATCTGAAACGAACAAAAAAAACAATACACGTACATCTAATAATTTCACATGAATACCGTTTACCTTTAAAAGAAAAACTAAGAAACCTTGAAAGTCGTTGCATACATGAGGGTCAGGTGGTTTATCCAAACTTTGCAAACTTATTCTATGTCGCGTTAATGTTTAGTCATATCGGGTTTGCTTGTCTTCTTGTCATAAATGAACAAATTTGTCCTCGCTTCGTCCTTGAATTCTATAGTCAATACCATATAGATTATTCTGAAGAAGGTCAAATGTTAATCAATTTTGTCATCCAAAATAATTTCTTTTCATACACTCTTGAAGAATTCGGTCAAATTCGCAAAGGCTAAGGACAAGGGAAAGACTAAGCTTGCTTATGCTCCCAAGCCCAAGATCCCACTGCAACCTAAGAGAAATAATCCTGCAAAGGACTCTGTCTGCTACCACTGCAAGGAGGTGGGTCACTAGAGGAGGAATTGTCTATCCTACCATGTTGAGTTGAATAAGAGAATGAATGCTAGCAGGGCTAGTACTTCAGTGTTCTTCACTATAGAACTCTATGATTTTCCTAATAAGTCTTAGGTGTATGATACGGGTTATAGAACTCATATCTGTAATACTTCGCATAGACTTAGAGAAAGCAGAAAGTTGAAACATAGAGCTTTGAGTCTGTACGTGGGCAATGGAATGCGTGCAGCCGTTGAAGCTATTAAAAGTTTTGATTTAATTCTTCCTAGTGGTTTAATGATTGTATTAGACATCTGTCATTTCGCATGTACTATTACTAGGGGCGTTGTTTCAATTTCCCATTTGGTTGATAGTGGTTATATTCAAACTTTTACGAATTATGGTATTTCTGTTTCGAAAGATGATGTGTTTTATTTTAATGCAATTCCACTTAATGGTATTTATGAAATAGATATGCATAATCTTTATCTAAATGTTAGTTCTATTTATAATGTTAACAAAAGAGCCAAACATGTGTTGGACTCTACATATCTATGGCATTGTCATCTTGGTCATATAAACAAGAAACGCATGGAAATGCTTCAGCGTAATGGGATCTTGCAACCCACTCATAATGAATCACTTGAGAAATGCAAATCTTGTATATCTGGAAAGATGGCGTGGAAGCCTTTTTCACATCAATTGGAAAGAGCTAAAGATCTATTATGACTTATACACACTGATGTATGTGGCCCTTTTAGAACTGTGTCAAGAGAATGTGCTAGTTACTTCATAACCTTTACTGGTGATTTCAGCCATTATGGTTATGCTTACTTGATGAAACATAAACATGAGGTATTTGAAACATTTTAGGTTTTTCAAAATGAAGTTGAAAATCAACTCGGTAAGAAAATCAAGGCTAATCAGTCTGGTCGAGGAGGTGAAGACTTGAGTCATGAGTTTGTTAATCACATGAAAAGTTGTGGTATTGTATCTCAACTTACTCCACCTTATACACCATAACATAATAGGGTGTCTCAGAGGAGGAATCAAATGTTACTTGATATGGTTCGATCCATGATGATTCTAACAACTCTGCCAAAATCTTTTTGGGGACATGCCCTCGAGTCTGTTACTCGCATACTCAACATGGTTCCAACCAAGAAGGTTGATAGGACGTTGTATGAAATTTGGCATGGTAAAGCTCTCAAGCTGTCCTACTTAAGGGTTTGGGTTGTGAGGCACTCGTAAAATGAGACACGCTTGACAAACTTGATTCCAGGTCCATTAAGTGTATCTTCGTAGGATACCCAAAAGAAACGATGGGTTACTAATTTTACTATCCAATCAAGAACAAGATTTTTGTTGCTCGAAATGTTGAGTTCTTTGAGAATAGTCTCACATTACTCGAAGTAAGCGGGAGTGACACAGGACTTGAATTAATTCAAGAAGATGATACACAACCTTCTAAAAATACTAGCGAAAGACACGATGAGTTCAAACCTAATGAGGTAGAGCCCCATAGTGTGGAAGTTTCTATTCGTAGATCTGGAAGGATATCTCAAGCAGCTGATAGATATGGTTTTCATGTTGATGCCGAGGAGCATGAATTAGGGGATCTTAATGAACCTCCTAATTATAAAGTTACATTATCAGATCCTAAATCTAATAAATGGCTTGATGCTATGAATACGGAAATGCAATCCATGAAAGATAACCAAGTCTGGTGTTTGGTTGATCTTCCTCCTAATGGTCGAATTGTTGGGAGTAAATGGATTTTCAAGAAAAAGACTAACATAGATGGCAATGTATACACCTTTAAAGCTCGTCTGGTAGCAAAAGGCTATGCCTAAACCTACGGTGTAGATTATGGGGAAATCTTCTCTCATGTTGTAGACATGAGAGCTATAAGGGTTCTTTTAGCCATAGCTGATGACTATGACTATAAGATTTTGGCAGATGGATGTCAAAACTGCTTTTTTGAATGGTCACCTAAGTGAGGACGTATATATGGTGCAACCTGAGGGGTTTGTAGATCTAGAACATCCCGGCAAAGTGTGCAAACTGCAACAATCCATTTATGGATTAAAGCAAGCATCTAGAAGCTGGAACAAGAGATTTGATGTGGAAATTAAAAAGGTTGGTTTCACTCAAAAATCCTGATGAGCCATGTGTATATCTCAAATATAGTGGGAGTAATGTTGCATTACTAATCTTATATGTTGATGACATATTAATCATGGGAAATAACGTTGCAATGCTGCAAGATGTTAAGTCTTGGCTTTGTAAGTGTTTTTCTATGAAAGACTTAGAAGAAGCAACATACATCCTTGGAATCAAGATCACACATGATAGATCTAAGCGGTTGATTGCTCTTAGTTAAAGTGCTTATTTTGATAAAAATCTTAAAGAAATTTAAGATGAAAAACTCAAAGCGTGGAAGGGTTCCATTGCAAGAGAAGCCTGACTATAGAAAGTCCCAAGGTACACAAACACCTAGTGAGGTGAAACGTATGCAAAGAGTTCCATAAGCTTTGGCTATAGGATCTATTATATATGCCGCGAGATGCACTAGACCTGATGTTGCCTTTGCGCAAAATTTGTATAGTCGATTTCAGCACAATCCTGGGGAAGTTCACTGGACTCTTGTTAAAACTATGTTAATACAAATAATGTCTAAAAATGTTATTTATATCTTTCGACCTCTCAATATTTTGATAATAACAAAATGTAAAAACATTTACCATAAAAATAAACGTTTGCAAATTATTAATCGTAAAATTCCATTTCTAAAATTAGTGATCACTTAAGGTATGTACAAATAAATCATTAAGCATGATTAATGATCAAGAAAATAATTTTTTTAACCATCACATTTTTTTACAAAAGTATTTTCACAAAAATAAATATACAAAATACTTTTTAATTAAAAGAAAAGTTTTATTAACACATAAATTTGAAATTCAAATTTTCCTCCCAAAATAGAAGCTTCCATACCATATACAACATTTCCCACAAAAAGACAAAAATAGGAGCGGAGTCTAGTGGCGACCCCCTTATAGGTCTGGCGGCCCCCAAATATATTTGGGACCGACGGGACCGCCGCTAGCTAGCTGTTGGAAATCCTGTCTATAAATATTACATTATTTCTGGCAGAAAAACATACCTCTTTGCACGAATTTTTCTAATCTTCTTTCTCTCTCTAAAAACCTTCTTTCTCTCACTAAATCTCTTGAACACTAACATTGTTTGATCTTGTTTCAAGTGATCTAATCTCTTCTTCTCATATTTCCTCTCTATCAAGTGCAAGAGAAGAACATTCATATTCGCCAAGAAACGAATTTTTATTTAGTGATCTCTCCTCTCTTCTTCTAAGTATCAAATCTCTATTGTAATTATCTTGTGTAATTGTGTGATTCGGATTGCGTGTAAATCCGATAGTGTAGATCTTGTGATTGTGTAGTGCTTGTGAAGTGGTAGATTGGTTCTAGCTAAGATTAGGACTCGACATTTAGCTTAGTGTCAGAAAATAACGTAAGCGACGTGTAAACGGTTTTGTCCGCCTGAAGGGAGCTTGTTGACATAGTGAAATCTTGAGTAGGATACTCGGGGAGTGGAGTAGGGCGAAGAAGAGCTTCGTAGCAGAACCACTATAAATCTTGGTGTCTTGGTTTGATTGTTCCTTTTCTTATCTCTTTATATTGTTGTAATTGTTATTTATTGTTTAATTAGTTATAGCTAGTAGATACATGCATTGTTGGTTCATATCGTTGGTTGGTTGAACATATACTCGGATCTAACAAATTTTAGAAGTAAAACTTTAAAACGCAAATTAACGTGTAAACTATTCAACCCCCCTTCTAGTTTTCACAACATCCTTACATGGTATCAGCCTTAAACCGATCCTAAAACCCTAACCCTAAATAAAATTTCCTTCATCCCTGCTATCTTAAACACTCACTGCTTTTTTTGTGTTGATTGTTGGTAGGTTGTGATTACCAGTTAACACATGTTGGTTTATTACGTTGATCGTTTGATAACCAGTCACATAATTGTTTTTAGTCGACCGTTGGTATCTACGATTACCAGTCAAAATCTTGTTCTTATTGGTGTTTTGTGCTACGTTATTGCTATCTTGTTGCTGCTATGGATTTTTGGTTTTGGAAATCACCAGTCAACTCTTTGTGATCTACGTGTTGACACTTTATGCTTTAGTTTGTTTACTGTTGAAGTGCTAGTTGATGTTTAAAACCCTAACCTAAACCATAAGCTGTTCACCAAATCATTTAATACATACGCATAATACATCACCATGACTATCACTACTAATCTACAAGATCTTTTGGCGCTCATCCAAACTCAGGCACAACTAATGACGCTAATCCAAACTCACCAAGCTCTATTGGCTCAATTCGGGTAATCTGGGAATCCTACTGTTGGTACTAATACTATCGTTGGAACAAATAATAAGGTTGGGAGTACATCTACACCCCTGGCTCTTCATACTGCTACTGGTCCAGTCCAACCCTTAACGGGATATTCCAGCCCACCTGGCTTCTTTTTTGGCCCACGTGAGTCGACTAATTTTGTTAAACAGCCGACCCAACAACTTCTTTATAAGTCAGGCTCATTTCTACAGGTTCAACCCATCTATTTAGGCCAGTCGGGTCAGTCATAATCGGGTCAGCCCGCCTCTATTGGGTCGGGTCAGACGGGTCAGCCCGTCTTGTTGGGACAGCCAGGTCAGAATGTTTCTTTAGGGCAGTCAGGTTCAAATACCACGGGGCATGACACGTTATTGCCAAATGCTTTTCGCACCATGAATATACAAGATTCTATCACTGGCAATTGGAATATGGATACAGGTGCCAGCTCTTGTAACCCTTGCACTTTTCTGAGATCTATATGTTCTAATTTAGTCCTTTGACTATTTGACTTTTGTCAGTTTCGTTTGAGCAATTACCGTGTTAACAGTGGTGAATCTATGTTGATCTTGGTTATCTTAGTGATATGTGCTTGTGTTGATTTTTTTAGAGGATTTTATCTATGTGATCATGTTCTGGGAGGTTGTCCCGTGTATAGCTTGAGATATCTTATAACGAGTCCCGGCACGTCCGTTAATATTAAAATCGAATCTAAGGCATTTTGACTGTGAAATATGTCGTTTAAATAATCAAGATTCATGGAAAAGTATTTTTGAGATCATTAAAAATAGAGTAATGCTATTTAGACCTACAACACATGCCTAAATATATGCCTAATGCATAAATCACTTGTACATTTGTATAATGCATTTTCTCTCTCTAAATTTCCACCAATTATTTTTTCAAAATCAACCAATCAAATCATTAGGTTCATTTGTAGGCATGATTAGTAGGCACAAAAATCATTTTTCTTAAAAATACTATGAAACTACGGGTAACATTTTAAAATAGTGAACTTTGAGTCTTAAGAGAACCCGACACAAAACGAAGCAAACCCGAGCCCTTGGATCCCATACCCGCGGTCGAGCCCCATGGGGGACATATGGGGTATTGTTTTTTTTGTCTTTTGGTCCCTATGTACTAGTATAAGCTTAAGGTTTAAGACAAAAACACACACACATGCATTTCTCATTATTCAAAAATCACACACACTCTTTTCTTCTTTTCTTTGAGCTCGGCCAGAAACAAACACACACAAAAACAATTCATTTTTAGGTTTTGATCAAGAACATGGTGCTATAAGATATTTCCGGGTTGATTCTAGTAGTCGGGTTATCATTTAAACAACATTTGGGTTGTCGGATCATGTCTTAACTCGCTTTCAAAACCCTCTTTGTAAGTTATCTTTTTCACAAATATTCTTGTACTTTTAGAGTTCTTATGATGCATAGATGAATGTTGTACGGTGCATTTTCTATAAATCGTAAGCTTAAATTTTCAAAAAGTAAATAAAGGGGTGTTTGGTTCGTTCGAATATAAGAAAAAGGGGAGTAAGAGTTTATCATTTTTATGTCGTGGTTGTGATGGTTGAAAAACATTTAGATACTATGTGGCTTATTTTTGGTCTAACTTAAAAATAAGCAATATTCGGCTTATTTTGTGCTTATGGGTTTCGAATAGAAAAATAGGTTATAAGGAAAATGGTTTTGGTTATTTACTTATGGTATCTTATTTTTGTGAGCTTATTTGGTAACTTATTTCGGTATCTAAATGAACTAAAAAGCTTATTAGCTTATTTAAAAGCTTAATGGACTTGTTTTTAGGCTTATTGTAACCCACGACCCAAAGAGCTCAATAAACCATGGATTATTGTGAGCTTTTTGTGGTCCGAATTATTTTTGTGACTTTTGTTATAAGTTACTATGATACTTAAGGCCTAACGAAGCTTAACGGGTTGAAAATAAGTTACGAATAGCTTATTTTTGGCTTAATAGGGCCACGACCCAAAGAAAAGCCAAACCATGGTTTGGTCTTGCTCCGTGAGTCTTGGCTTGTGTTGCGGTTTATTTCTCGGACTTATATTTGATATTATATATGATATTAGACTTAAATCGGATCTTTGAACTTGAAAATAACGTTTTGGACATCTATTGGGCCTTAAAGCCCAATAAGCTAAAACTAGTCGTTGTGTGCGTTTAGAACGGACTTTTGAAAGTAAAACATATTTATATAGGTATTGAAAGTCGTTTGAGGAAATACGCTCTGATAAACGTTGCGAGATATAGATTTTTGGCATCTTGTCGGAAAATGGTGAAATTTGGGAAAAAGTGTTTGAAATTGAGGTTTGGAACCTTGGAAAACGTTGTGTAAACGAACGGGTCATGCCAAATTTTCGTAAAAATCCTATACTTAGATTTTTACTCAAAACTTACTTTTACGACAAAATAATAAAATATTATTATTTTAATAAGTCGACTAAAAAACGACAAATGTATATTTTATAATTGTAAAATATGAAACTTCTACATATCGTTTAATATGATTAAACGTCTCTTTTCCTATAGCTATACAGATAATTAGAGTAACTAAGGTTACCGAATGGACTTACCGAAGTATATTCCTAAATACTTATTATCTGAGTCTTCCCTAATGATACTTAAATAGTATAAGTATATTATACTAAAATATGAACTAGAACATGTTATCTTTTAATCTAAATCGTCAACTATCACACCAATGATAACGTTGAGGGTGACCGTACAACGCATCTGACCTCTATGCATCGACCTTGAAAACAATATTGGGGTGTATATCTAAAATTTAACATTAACTGGATTAGGTCATGACCGGACGTCGTTGCACTTGCCTGTTTGATCTAGATCTTTGCTACCTATCACCTTTTGTTTAAGGTGAGTCCTCGTAGCCCCATTTTTGACTCTTTTTTCGTTGGGGGAAGATGATACTCAAATATGTTTTGAACTTGTTTTCTTACTGTGCGAAACTTTTATCTTTTTGGACAATGTTATGTGTGTAACACCCCCAATATCACAATGCAACGGAATACTACTTGGGGTGCTACTTCACAGTTCATACGCACATGATACAGAAAACGACCTCAAAAAAGACGTTTTAATAAAAATAGCACATTCGATTAAAATATCAGAGTAAATCCAGGTCCCAATAATTTCTTTTTAACAAAAGTTACAAGAGTTCAAACATGTCTCATTTGTATATTTAAAGAAAAATGGTTGTCGAATGTGAAGAAAAATCGAGTCTTTAAAGTTTTGATATCCGCGCGACTCAAATGCTCCCAATGCTCCACTAGAAATATAATAACCTGAGAAAATACATGCAAAAACGTCAACAATAATGTTGGTGAATTCACAGGCTTAAGTAAAAACAGTATTGAAATAATTGAATTAATATTTCAGTAAGAAAAGTAGCATTACAATATTTCAAAGTATTATTTCCGAAATCCGAGTAGTGGTTCAATAAATCAAGGAACGTTCAGTAGTGGACCACAAGATTTAAGTAAGGTAGACAAGAAAAACAAATTCACCAAGTCTAGAAAAAATATATTATTACACTAAGCTCATGACCCCGAGCTTAACAGGTATTGCAATGAATGCAATGGTGATGCCCCACATGGTAGGATGTCCTGCCTAACAACCTAGAAAATACTACTGATGTTAAATGCGTCTGTTTGACATGGCACATGGTTTAAATTACCCGGACGGGGATTGTCAATCCCAATAGATCTATCCATAACACCCACGCTTGCTACATTAGCAATTAACGGTTCATGATTCAGAGGGAACTTAAATGGCAGTGTGGTAACTTAGACAATAATATTCAGGCATAAATCTGGATAGCATACAACTTGTAAAACACTTGTGTCCAATAGTAAAACAAGTAATGTGTTCAAAACTCACAGTTCCATATATAGGTATTCAATGATCTCAAATCATGTAGTAAGCAAATCAAGCTTTAGTAAATTCATGAGTAAACAACCATGTATTAAAAGTCATGTAGTAAGCAAGTAAAAGCATTAGTAAGAATAGTCATGTAACGCTTAAGTAGTAAAGATCAATATGTTTACTTGGTAAAACGAGCATGTATTCTCACCCCGAAAATAGTTTATGAAACCATTAAAAGAGAAAAGGTGGGGCTATGAACTCACCGAGAAGCAATGAAGTATCGAACGAGAAATTCAACATAGAAAGAACGGCGACAACGTCTCACCCGCGACCTATAATAAGGGTGCGCGTATAAGAATATATTTATAAGAAAAATGCATAAAATGCATAAGTATGTAAAATATATATATTCCGACATATATGAAAATCATATATCGTAGAATCCATGAGTGCGCCAAACTTACTTATTTATACCCACTAAAATGTTTTGCCTTAAGTTTAACTCCATTTTAACCCATTCCGGCTAATATGTAATTTTAATGAAAATTACCCATTTTGATCAATTATAAAGATTAAGACTTCTAGATGCGAACGAAAGTGAATGACTAACTTATTAATTGTAAATTTCATCTTTAGTTAATATATTTTACTCCTAATTATTCTTCATAACGCTAATTGACCCATAAAAGAATTTCGTCAAGTTTGACTTTTTATTATATATATTTCTTTAAATCTGACTCGTCCAAAACGACCCGCTAAATCACATTTTCACGACTCGGACTCTGAAATAATTTGATGTAAAATGACGTTTCAGACAACTTTTTAGTTTTAGCCAAGATCCGAAACCCAACAGAAAATGGCCAAAATACCTCTGCAAGTTTCTGCAGAAACTTTATTTTTCTAACTAAAATGTAGTATATAATCCTAAGCTTTTTTCAACCAGTTAACACACGTTTTCAGCCTTAGTTATCCTCGCGAAAAAGTAAAACGACATTTTAAACAACTTTTTAGTTTTATCTGAGACTCAAAAGTAGACAGAAAAGGATGAAAATGCCCCTATATCAGATCTGATGCAAACTAAAAAAAAGAAAAAAACACAGATTTTATTCTAAGTTTTTCGACCTGTCATTACGCATTTTAGACTTAGTTATCCTCGCGCAAAAGTAAAACGACATTCCGAACAACTTTCGTGTTTCGGCCGAAGAACGAAACGGACCAGAAAATGACCAAAATGCCCTTTTAGCAAAACTTTTTCTTATCTTAATTTGGTCGTAAAAACTTCGTTTTTAGGAGTTAGAGATCGAATTATGTATCGAAACGACCGCAAGAACGAACCCTATCATAATTAGTATCCCAAAATCAAATTAAAAATACTTATGACGCCCGAATATGGCTGTCCGATTTTTTGCATTAATTTGCCTAACCTGAAACCCTACCAACACCAATTTCACTTCACCACAACTTCACAGCGCACCTAAACTAACCTATCTCCGTCATCTAACCACTTTCAATCAATCAAATCCATCCCAAAATCATTCTAGCACACAACCACATGGATTCTAAAGTATGAAAATAAAATGTATGCATAAACATAAGAAAATAATATCAAAAAGAGTTTTAGGAGGCTTACAATAATGAGTAGAAGTAAAGAAAAATCAAAACACGAACTTCCTCTTTGTTCCTTGTCCTAGCCGAAACCAAACATACCCTTATATACCAACCCTTGATTTTCAATAACCCAAATCTTTACAAAAACACTAATCTTTAACCCTTTTATGCTTGATCTTCACTCAAAACCAAAGAACTAACAAAATCAAGATTTTTAATAAAACCCTTGCATGTTGATTTTTCTTGTAAAGGTTGATAGGGATTAATATATGAGTAATGTAGTGATGTTTAGAATGTTATAGGAAAATTTTTATGGTGGATTTATGGTGTTTGTTGGTGGTTCGACACAACCAAAGAGAGAGACAGAGGTTTATTTTTGCTAACTGTTATCTACTGTGTTTTTAATTTGGAAGCAAGTAGTGTATATAATAAGAAAAAGAATGTGTCGATTATTTCTAGGGATGTTTGGGCCGATATATTATTATTATTATTATTATTATTATTATTATTATTATTTATTTAGTGTAGAGTTTAAATAAAAAGTAGGGGAAAAATGAGTGTTTGGTTTGTGGTTTAGAAGGAGTCAAATAAAAGAATGGGGTGTTTGGTTTGTTGAGGGGAAAGTTATATGTAATTTTTTTTAAAATAAAAGGTATGGTAAAATGTACATTATTTTAACAAGGATTCGGCTAAGACACGAAATTAATTGGGGAGCACAAAATAAAAATAAATGAACTTCCGATGCTAAAATATGGGATTTATCGATTTATCAAATGCTAAAACGGATAAATATTCCAAGCACGACTCCAATTTGACTAGGAACGTGAAATTTCTGAATCGGGTAAAAGTAAAAATAATTTTTTTACTTAACGGTAAAAATAAGAATAAATTATAATAAATTTATTTACCTGAAAATACGAATTCTCACTAGGGCTGAGCATGGCAGATCCGAAACCCGACCGGACCGGAAAACTGGACCGGACCGACACAAACCGAACCGGGCCGAATAACCGCCGGTCCGGTCTCGGTTTCATGTTTATGGTTTTTTCGGTCTCGGGTCGGTTCGGTCCAAAACCGACCAAAACCCACAATAAACCCGGACCGACCAAAATAAAACTCCTGCTCTTGAAAATCCACCAGGCAACATATTTTAATAAAAAACGTTTCTTATTCCTACCTTTTCAACTAATCACTTTTAGTATTTGTTTAAAAAAAACCTAAATCCCAAAAACATCATCACCAACTGCCAAGAACTTGCGATCATCATCATCAAGAACTTGCAATCATCAGAATCACACAAACCCTCCAATGGAAGTAAGTGTTATTTCTTTGTAGTCTATATTCAATAATTCATTTATAAAACAAAAGTTTGCATGTGAATCGGTCTGTCCTTTGTTCTCTTTATGGTTACAAATGAATCGGTTTGTCCTTTGTTCATCACCAGTAACATATATTGGAAGCCATTTAGTGATTAAAAATTATATATAGTGGAAGCCATTTAGTGATTAGAAATTATATATAATGGAAGCCATTTAGTGATTAGAAATTATTTGTTATGCAAGATTACAAGTCCATGTGTACTTATCTTTTTTATTTGTTTGTTTAGGACCAAACTATAAACCTTAACAGTGACGATTTTGATCATGAATCAAATGAAGACGACAAGAAGAAGACGAAAGGCAACATGAAGAATGCCAACAAACGTAAAAGGAAACCAAGTGGAGGAATAGGAAACGAAAAAGCCGAATGTTAGAAGTATTTTAATCCAAAGCTGGAACGACTAGATGGAAGTAGAAGGAGTGGGATAAACCTAAGAGGATTAGAGCTATGAACATGACCCTTCAGTCGAGTATCAAAGATAAGATACTAACAGCTTAGAAGGAGGCATCTGATTAGTCTGCAGGATTGCAGAGAGGACTAGATAAACTGATATAACATAGGAGTGATGGAGCATTGTATTACCTGGATCGAATATGGGTTCCTTTAAAGGGTGTGAGAACCCTGATAATGGATGAAGCCCATAAGTCGAAATTCTCTATACACCCCGGAGCTCACAATATGTACTATGGTCTTAGGGATATGTACGGGTGGCCAGGAATGAAAAAGGATATAGCAGTGTATGTAAACAAATGTTTAACTTGTTTGAAGGTTAAGGCTGAACATCAGAGGCCATCTAGCTTACTACAACAACCTGATATCCCTGAATGGAAATGGGAGAGAATAGCAATGGAATTTATTACGAAGCTACCAAGGACTAGTAGTGGGCATGACACAATCTGGGTCATTATGGACCGATTAACTAAGTCTGCTCATTTTCTACCTATGCGTGAGGACTATAAGATGGATAGGTTAGCTAGACTCTATCTGAATGAGATCGTTGCTAGGCACGGTGTGTCGATCTTAATCATATATGATCGTGATAGTCATTTCACATCGAGGTTTTGGCAAACAATGCAAGAGGCATTATGAACTACGTTAGACATAAGTACGGCTTACCACCCTTAGACCGATGGTCAGAGTGAGCGTACTATCCAGACCTTGGAAGACATGCTTAGAGCATACGTCCTTGACTTTGGGGGAAGTTAGGATGTGCATCTTCCATTAGTTGAGTTTTAGTATAACAATAGTTATCATTCTAGCGTGAGGTGTGCACCTTTCGAAGCCTTGTATGGTAGAAAGTGCCACTCACCGATCATGTAGGCAGAAGTTGGAGAAGGGCAATTGATAAGACCTAAGCCAATGCAAGAAAATACTGAGAATATCTTACTGATCAAGGATATGCTTAAAGTTGCACGTGATCGTCAGAAAAGCTATGCTGATAAAAGGAGGAAACCTTTAGAGTTCAGTGTAGGTGAGTATGTTTTGCTCAAATTGTTGCCTTGGAAAGGTATGGTATGCTTTGGGAAGAAGGGAAAACTAGCACCTAGATTCGTTGGACCTTTTGAGATCACTGAGTGGGTTCGGTCTGTAAGCCCTGTAGACTTGGACTATCGAAAGAACTTAATGGTGTTCATGACACGTTCCACGTGTCGAATATTAAGAAGTGTAAGGCTGACCCAACATCAGATACCTTTAGATGAGATCCGGGTTTATGCTAAGTTGAACTTTGTGGAAGAACCTGTGGAAATCTTAGAAAAAAATAAACAGGTGAGTTTCAAGAAGCTTAAGGGGAAGGATTCATCGTCAAGGTATCGTGGAATTCGAAAAAGTGGCGTGAGTTACATGGGAGCGTGAGGATCAAATGAAACTCAAGTACCCGCATCTTTTTAGCTCTAGTACTTATTGAATTTCAAGAGAAAAATTCTTTTTAAGGAGGGTAGAATGTAACCCTTGCACTTTTCTGAGATA
The DNA here is from genome assembly GCA_026074375.1 of Tanacetum coccineum. Classification (NCBI taxonomy): domain Eukaryota; kingdom Viridiplantae; phylum Streptophyta; class Magnoliopsida; order Asterales; family Asteraceae; genus Tanacetum; species Tanacetum coccineum. Next base: position 8,762 of record BQNB010099911.1, on the reverse strand, counting down.
TATATGTTCTAATTTGGTCTTTTGACTTTTGACTTTTAACTTTTGTCATTTTCGTTAAGACAATTTCTGTGTTGACGGTGGTGAATCTATGTTGATCTTGGTTATCTTATTGTTTGTCGCTTGTGTTAATCTTTTTTTAGGATTTTATTATGTTGATCATGTCTCGGGAGGTTTGTCCCGTGTATAGCTTGAAATGCCAAATAACGAGTCTCGACACGTCCCTTAATGTTCAAATCGAAATTTAGAAGTCTGACTCTGAAATATGTCATGTAAATATTATAAATTCATGTAAAAGTATTTTTAGTTCATTAAAAATACTAGGAAACTTCAGGTAACATTTTAAATAGCGAACTTCGAGTCTTAAAGAACACTATAAACACAAAACAAGGCAAACCCGGGACATCCCTTTGGATACCCACCCAGATTCGAGCCCATGGGGGGACATGTGGGGCATATTTTTTTTGTCTTTGGTCCCCTCTTGTACCTATATGTGCTTAAGGGTTAAGCAAAAACACACAACACACCATTCTCAGTTTATCTTCAAAACTTTTCTTGTTTCTCTCTTGTTTTTTTGCTCGTTCGATTCTCACATACACACAAACTCTTAAAAATTTTGCAACTTGATCAAAAATATAAAGACTTAGGAGTAGTGGGTTGATTCTAGTAGTCGGGTTACCATTTAAACAACGTTTGGGTTGTCGGATCGTGTCTTAACTCGCTTTCAAAACCCTCTTTTTAAGTCGACTCTTTCTCAAATACTATTGTACTTTTAGTTGTATATTGATGCATAGATGAATGTTGTACGGTGTGTTTTCTTAAAATCGTAAACTAAAACTTTCAAAAAATATATAAAGGGGTGTTTGGTTCTGTTCGAACTAGGGAACAAAGGGAACAAGGGTTTATCATTTTTATGTCGTGGTTGTGATGGTTGAAAAGCATTTATATACTATGTAGCTTCTTTATTTTTGAGCTTAAAAATAAGCTTGTGCGGCTTATTTGGTTTTGGTTACAAAAGAGTCAAAAAGAAAAGTGATTTTGGCAATTTACTACTTTTACCATATTTTTTATAGCTTATTTGGAGTACAAAAAATACTTGTAGCTTATTTCTTATTTAGAAAGCTATGTGGATGGTTTTGAGCTTATTGTAACCCACGGCCCAAAAGAAGACAATAAGCCACGGCTTATTGTTGGTCTTTTGAGGGGTCCGGCTTATTTTTGAATGAACTTATTGGTTACGTACTCGTGTACTAGAAATATCTATTTAAGTATCGTATAACTATGGTTCTATTTTAGATTTGATCTAAATTACTGGAAACATTATTTGGGCTATTAATGGGCCTCAAAGCCCAATGAGAAGAAATTGTGATTTTACGCGTGTTAAAGACGGATTTTAGTCGATTTATACTTGGACATGTTAGAATAGTAGAAGCAAACCTTTGAAAAACTTGAATTGATAAGTCATTTCAGAAAATGTAGATTTTGGGCGTCTTGTCGGAATTGAATTTGTTTTGGGAAAAAGGATTTGAAAATGAGGTTTGAAACCTTGGGAAACTTGTTATAAACGAACGAGTCATGCAGAAAATTCGTAAAAATCCTATACTTAGAATTTTTATTCAAACACTACTTTTGCGGCATATAATATGATAGAACTAAAACACGTGATAATTCTTGGATTGTTTATAGCTCGAGGTTGTTTAGACCTCATCTAGGATCATGATAACAAAGACAATAACATGCAATAGAATAAGAACAAATTAAAGTTATCATAACAAGATTTTTCTTTATTAACACTCCAAGCCCCAATATTATTTGATCATAATAATACGGTTACATCAATGAACTATAACAGGATCAAGTTACCTTGACCTTGAGGCTATTCTACATATGGCGTCTACATTTCACACCTGGAATACACACACAGCTTTAGGTGTTTTACATCTGAACACCTAAAAACTACTCGCTGGGGACCTCCTTTTATAACTAAGGAGTCAAGACTTACTAGGAAGATATATATTAGACAATAAATCTTTTAAACATTTAGGTATATCTTTGTTATCTTTATTCTGAATAGGAGATCCTTTTTTTTTTTGTTTTTTTTTTTTTTTGATTCTTCAAATATCTTCATCTTTTGAAGGAATTATAGCTTTGCTTTTAAGTCCTTTTGTTCTAATTCTTTATTCACTTTGTCTAAATCAAATCCAGAATCAGAATAATCTTCCCTCTATTTGATGATGAAATTCAAATAAAGTCGTGTACGAATCTTCCATCATAAAGCCAAAAGCTTCCCTGAAGTTAAGATGTAATCATCTCCCTGAATGAAACAAAATCTTCTTAATTCAGACTTCCTTTGTAACATGCCACACCAAGGATCTATAAGTTGCCAATTGTACCTGTTAACATCTTCTTCTCCTTTTTGTCATAATCCAATAGGGGACTTATGAATGTAAGCAACTTTGATTTCAACCGCTTCAAACCAATATCACATTACAACCCCAAACTTTCCAATGACTTGAATTACCCTCCATGACGCATAAGAAGAATAATGAATCCAAGCAGTAGAAATCTAAAATAGCAGTAGTAAAAACCTTCACCTCGATGATGCATGTAAATGGTTAAACATTTTAACAATAAGCTTCCCCTGAAACCCATATGTTAACCATTTCTTGAATCTTTAATTCTGTAGGCTCTTTGTAATGATTACTGATGAGAAATAAGTTTATAAACGAACTTGATGCTGAAGTAGAATGACCCAAACTTGTGTCTTATATTCTGTAATATCACGTGACGTTCAACTTATACAAGACCACAATTTAAGTAGATCGCATCCTCTAGACAAAATTCCTATCTTATATGAGACATGAGCACAAACGTAACTCCTTATAGTGATAGCAAATGTGAGCATTGAGCACAATAAGTTTGTAAATCACACACCTTTGCTAGATTTATCAAGTTTTCGTCACAACATTGAAAACACAAACAAGTTATCTCCTGCTAAAAGATATGATAAAACACGTACCCGGGTAATTCTACTTCAACTCCAAATAGGTGATAAACAATCTTCTTCGTAACTAATTAATCTAATAAATATGAGCCTTTAAAATGTTTAAGAACAAATAAACCAAAACCTATCTGTTAGCTTCCCCTTAAACGAAACATCCTGTTCAATCCGAGATCCAAACCATGTGTGTGTCATCCGATATCAAATAAAGCTAGCTAGTATTAAATCATAAAGCCCAAGCAGTATTATCCAAACTTTTTTAATGCTAGCAGTACACACACCGAACATCCCTGGCAAGTAGTAAGTTTCATTGGCCAACACTATTATGTACTACTGTCCCAATAATGAAGCAGTTTTTACTTTTAAAGGAAGCATACTAAAAATTTAAAAGCAATACTACTTACTCCGTCTCCCATGCTTAGCAACGCTTTATCTGTCACCAAAACTGTCACTATCCGTCACTAATCCTGCTTTATCCTGTCATTCTATAGCTTTTTTAGCACCTTAAGTGTCACTAATCTGTCACTAATGTGTATTCTTTGTGTCAATCTTCTGTTGTGATTCAAGCAAACAATAATATCATCTACATTCGTTAGCAGGCACAAGTAATCCTTCCTTTTAGCTCAATATAATAGCAGCACTAATGTATATACTGCCTATAAATATGTACCAACATACAGGAAGTTTTAATATGGGAATAAAATATAATCCCTAAAATTTAGAGATTTTATATTAACACAGATCCCATTCCAAATCCACGCACCAAAACATATGCCAATACCTGCTGTTTCGAACATAGTAAACCTTCAAAACTTGAAACCAAGCAGCATAAGACTAGTAACTTTATACAAACAACCACTTATATAGAACACAAAGCAAGCAGTTGTAACCATCATCCTTGGCAGTTGTAAATTGCTTTGGCAGTTGAAACACTCCTTTGACAATACAAACTTCTCATTGGCAGCATTAATATAAATATGGTTGCATTAAGTATAGAAGCAGTACTAATCGTATATCCTTGAGCGAACATTAGTAATGAATCAAACTTCAACAAGCAGTATAAATAACCACGAACCAGCATTACTACTTTTTCAATCATCCTTCTTCAATATAAGGAAATAAACTTCGATAGTATAAAACTTTATTAGGGTTTCATTTCACCAAGCATTCACGATCATCAGACTTGAACGATTAAAACACCATTAAACTCGTTCTCTTTAAGTCTTCGACTTTGTTTTTTCCCTTTTTATTGGACTCATGTTTTGAATTCGTGTAACCAAAAATTAAATATCTGTTTTACTGAATTAGGATTTATAATAAAACCCTAATAAAATCGATTTTAAACAGACACCGAAAAATAGAAACCTTATGAATTATTAAATTTGCTGAAAACCAAAAATCATAAAACCGAAACCCTTACCATGTGCTTTCTTTAAACAATCTAAATCTTTGAAGCTTCAAATCTTGTGTCATTACTTGTATGAAACCCTTCAACAACCTGGTCGTGTTCTCTTATACCATTACTTTCTATTTTTGCATCACGAAAAACCCTTCTAAACATGAAAAACCGAAAACAAAAAATAAGCACGAACCTCTAAAACCTTGTAAATCCTAGACCGAGAGCCCCGTGGCTCTGATACCACCTGATAGAACTAAAACACGTGATAGTTTTTGGATCGTTTATGGCCTAACGAAGCTTAACGATTTGAAAATAAGCTACGAATAGCTTATTTGGACTTAAAGGAGGCCACGACCCAATAAGACAAGCCAAACCAAACCATGGCTTGGTCTTGGTCCGTGAGTTTTGGCTTGCGTTGTGGTTTATTTCTCAGACTTATATTTGATATTATATATGATATTGGACCTAAATCGGATCTTAGAACTTGAAAATAACATATCGGGCCTCTATTGGGCCTTAAGGCCCAATAAGCTAAAACTAGTCGTTTTATACGTTTAGAACGGACTTTTGAAAGTAAAACATATTTATATAAGTATTGAAAGTCGTTTGAGGAAATACGCTTTGGTAAACATTGCGAGATATAGAGTTTTGGCATTTTGTCGGAAAATGATGAAATTTAGGAAAGGTTTGAAACCTTGGAAAACGTTGTGTAAACAAACGGGTCATGTCGAATTTTCATAAAAATCCTATACTTAGATTTTACACAAAACTTACTTTTACGACAAAATAATAAAATATTATTATTTTAATAAGTCGACTAAAAGACAAAAAATATATATTTTATACTTATAAAATATAAAACTTCTTCAAGTCGTTTAGTATGAATAAATGTCTCTTTTCCTATAACCATACATATGATTAAAGTAACTAAGGTTAGCGAATGGACTTACCGAAGTATATTCCTAAATACTTATTATCTGAGTCTTCTTATATTACTTACCTATTGATACTTAAATGGTATATGTGTATTATACTAAGGTACGAACTAGAACATGTTGACTTGAGGCTAAGTCGTCAACCATCACACCACTGATAACATTAAGGGTGACCGTACAACGCATCTGGCCCCTATGCATCCACCTTGAAAACACTTTTGGAGCGTATATCTAAAATTGAACATTAACTAGATTAGGTTGTGACCGGACGTTGTTGCACTTGCTTGTTTGATCTAGATCTTTGCTACCTATCACCTTTTTATTAAGGTGAGTTCTCGTAGCCTTATATTTTTGACTCTTTTTCCATTAAGGGAAAATGATACTCAAATATGTTTTGAACTTGTTTTATTACTGTGCGAAACTTTTATCTTTTTGGATAATCCTATGCGCCTATGACTGCTATGTAAATGACATGGGATTGGTAGAACTTGTATGTGGATCATATGTGGTATTGTGAGGTATCTTGTGATCTTATGATCTTGTGAACTTGTGATCTTTCGCCCTATGTTTAGCTCCGACTAGTAGGCTTTAGGTTCGTGTGAACTTAGAAGCTTGAATCTTTGAGAATGTTGGTATCTATATATTAGTGGTGTATCTATGGACCTTCGATAGTATGTGTTGGTACGTTGGTATCTTATCTATTGCATGTATTCACTGTCATATTACACATTTGTCCACCCTTTGAAACTATGGTACAACAACTGGGTTGAAATCAAACCTACGAGCTCACCAACTTTATGTTGACGTTTTCTAGTATCATTTTCAGGTAATGTTAATGATCAGTGAAGTGCGGCGTAAAATGTGCGGTGTAAAATGTGCGGCGCACTTCCCTGAAGTGTGGCGTACTTCCCGGGGAATAGGCAAAGTGCGGCGGTTTTAGAACAAAACCGGCGTACTTTCTGGGCTGATGAATTTTTTTTATGATTTTAAACGATTTAAATTTAAATGTAAATTCATAATATGAATAGTGTTTTTAGATTAATCAATATCAAGTATGCATGTGTCAAACAACCTCTAAATATCATAATTCAAAGGGTCAATTGTTCATACGAAACGCGGATTTAATTTTTCCTAATCTAATTATTATAAACCCTAATGGACAAGAAAATTTAAAACAAATTTAAAATAAATAAGTTAAGGAATGATATTAACATACCCCAGGAATGATTAAAAGC
>BQNB010099910.1:0-24823 GCA_026074375.1 Tanacetum coccineum | reverse complement strand
AAGAATCGTTACCCATTACCCAAGATCGATGACTTATTCGACCAACTTCAAGGTTCGAGTGTTTACTCGAAGATTGACTTAAGATTAGGCTATCATCAACTAAGAGTCAGGGATGAAGATATTCCCAAGACTACTTTCAGAATGAGGTACAGACACTATGAATTCCAAGTGATGCCATTTGGTTTAACTAATGCGCATGTTGTGTTCATGGATCTCATGAACCATGTGTGTAAACCATACTTGGATACATTTGTGATAGTGTTCATCGATGATATTCTCATCTACTCCCGTAACAAAGAAGAACACGCAAATCACCTAAGAACATGCATGAATACCGTAAATCCAAGTATTCCATTCACCTAGGTTCTGACAAGATGTATCAGGATCTAAAGAAACTCTATTGGTGGCCTAACATGAAGGCAATCATCGCTGAGTATGTTGGCAAGTGTTTAACATGCTCTAGAGTTAAAGCAGAATGTCAGAAGCCATCCAGCTTACTGATACAACCAGAGATTCCTACATGGAAATGGGAAAGAATAACAATGGACTTCATTACAAAACTACCCAAAACATCAAACGGACATGACACAATTTGGGTCATTGTAGACCGCCTTACCAAATTAGCACATTTCATCCCTACCAGAGAGACAGATAGTATGGAAACCCTTACAGGGTTGTATATAAAGGAGATTGTTTCATGGCATGTAGTGCCGATATCTATCATCTCAGATCATGACAGTCATTTCACATCCAGATTCTGGCAATCGATGCAGAGTGCTTTAGGTACTCAATTAGACATGAGTATGGCATATCACCCCGATACAGATGGACAAAGTGAAAGAACCATCCAAAAACTCAAAGATATGCTTCGAGCCTGTGTTATAGATATTGGAAAAGGATGGGAAAGATACTTACCATTGGTAGAATTTTCTTACAATAACAGTTACCATGCCAGTATTAAGGCAGCACAATTCGAGGCACTTTATGGTCGAAAAGATAATCCATGAAACAACCAAAAAGATAGTGCAACTCCGACAACGCTTGCAAACTGCAAGAGATCGGAAACCACTAAAAAGATAGTGCAAATTCAACAACGCTTGCAAGCTGTAAGAGATCGGCAAAGAAGTTATACAAATGTCAGGCAAAAGCCTTTAGAATTTCAAGTTGGAGATCGTGTTATGTTGAAAGTGTCACCTCGAAAAGGTGTCATTCGTTTTGGAAAGCGAAGAAAGCTTAATCCTCGGTACATTGGACCATTCAAAATCCTTGAACAAATTGGTCCAGTGGCATATAAACTTGAGCTTCCTGAAGAACTCAGAAATGTCCACAATACTTTCCACATCTCTAATCTAAAGAAATGCTTATCTCGAATCCCTTGTCATTCTAATGAAAGAGCTTCAGCTCGATGACAAACTCAATTTTGTAGAAAAACCAGTGGAAGTTATAGATCGAGAATCAAGCAACTTAGACAAAGTCGTATTGCTATGTCAAAAGTACGGTGGAACTCTAAAAGAGGACCATAATTTACGTATGGGGAACGCGAAGATGAAATTCATGCCAAATATCCTCATCTATTTTCCAGCATCTCTTTAAAATCTAATTAAATCTCAGGACTAGATTTCTGTAAGGATGGGGGACTATAACAACTCACAATTTTCATCAATGTAAATATCCATCTATTAAATTAGATGTAATGTACTATCCATCTATTAAATTAGATGCAATACAAACCACCTTTTTTTATAGGGAAATTTTTTAGCTTTATTCTATTATGTAACATGGTTTACATAACTAAAGTTAACGAGCTCACGAAACCTCTATCAATGCCATATTTATCTATGTTTATATCAAACAAACATCATAACATGTTAAGTCAATGATCTATTATCCTCTATAAACATGTTTTTTAACTGTTATCTATTTAACATAGTTTTTACGACAATATTATCAAATGAGCTTTATCCGTTAACGTTTATGCCTAAACCCTAATTATATGTAAAATTTACATATAAAATGAATGTACAAGCATCCAAACCATATGTACAAGTTACTTAAGCATAACATTTGAAGATGGCTAAACTGTTATCATTCAAACTTTATGTTTTCATGTAGATTTTGGGACCTCTGTTTGTAAAAACTCTGATGAAATAATGAATAATAACTTATCTTTTAAAAACTCTCTTTCGAGTCGTTTTCTATGATTATGACTATTGTACTATGAAATAATACCCCAGATTAGCTTCCGCTGCTATATGTTAAAAATGGGGGTGTTATACATAAGCAATATTCTGTGAGAAGATGTTGGTACTCTCTTTACAAATCTCTCTTGATCAACCTGATCTAAATCCCCTTGTCTATTCTATAGGCTAATACTGATGACCACTAATGGAGACAACCTGATGAAACGAACCTGAGAATGAAGCAAAATCCTAAGTTTGTGACTTAATCTTGTACTATCCGTGTGACGAAGAATGGTGTACCCAATACCCTAATCCCAAAGGATAAATACAGGTACGTGAACTCTAAAATTCGCCTCAACTACGTGGGACATCCGAGTACTACTATGTAACTCTCCTTAATGTGATAGTTACTTTATGGGTATAGAGAGAAAGGAATCACATATAAGCAACTAGTTATCCAAGTCTTCATCTTAAACCGTATATGCCCGGACACAAGTTCATCTTCGTTGGGAGGGTAGAATGATCAAAGACGAAATAAGTACAATCCCCGTGAAATACTACTTCAATCCTAAATAAAAGTAACATAGTACAAAAACTCCATAGTCGTTGAAACTCAATATAGCCATTATGAATGAAGGTGAATTTTGATAAGATCATTTTTAGTGTAATGTATTGTATTTGTTGTGTTGTTGTTTCATGATTTTTATATATGTTATGTTCGTTACACGGATTGCGGGGTTTAAAAATAATATCTTAATTGCACGGCCCGTCATGTAATAAACCCAGTCACTTTACCTTTTACCAACATGAATTGTTTTTATTTACCCGCCACAATCCGTTAAAAATCACGAAGCTCCCAATAAATAAACACATAAAACAGTTTTGCTTCAAATCATCATAGTCCCCCCCAACCCCCCCCCCCCCCCCCCCCACTACTCCACCCCCCCCCCCCCCCCCCCCACCCCCCCCCCCCCCCCCCCCCCCCCCCCCGGCCCCCCACCAAAACACCATTTTAAACCCGGCAACCCATTTAAGTTATAAACCAGATTCATCACATATTAAAATTCGGCCCACATGTTAAAACAAATTATAGCCGGTAAACAATTTCATCCCACCACAATCGGCCCATACTAAAACATATGACTTGATCCAACAATATACAGTCTCGACCCAAACATCATTAAACACACCGGCCAAGGGCCAAAATTATAAACCTAAACTCTTAGGGATTTTAATGCCACAAACCTATATCATCTCATAACCATAATAATCCACAATTTCTCTTGTTTTTTTTTTTGCTGTCAACCAACATCTCTCCCAAAAAAATAGATTCTAACAAAATTTGTTGCATCTTTCCATCTTTCTCATGAAAATTTCACCTTAACTTTTATCCAGTTAGATTCGAGCAAACAAATAAGCTAAATCTTTCTTTTCTATTAGTTTTGAACTTAAACAAACAAAGAAACCTCCTGAATATGACTTTTATGGCTTCAAGATCCTAGCAAGGGTCTCGGGTAGGTTTTATGATTCTTGTTTGTGTATTTCTTAACTCGAAACGAAGATTGAATATGACAGATTTGTTATAATTCTTTCTTCATATTCGAAAATTAAATAAGGTGTAGCTTTTACAAAGATCTATGATGAGTATGTGTTTAGTCAAAAAAAATTGTTGTTGATGACAAATAAACACAAGTCTGAGATCAAATTGTTCTTTGCATTTTTCTATTTCGAGTCAAGTGATGGTGTTATATAGATGGGATAGGATTAGATGATTGGATTTGATGTTGATATGTATTTGTGACGATAGGAATATAGTATAGATTGGTGGATTTGTTTGACATTGAGGCTGTAATTTATGATTGTTTAATTGTGGTTGTTGTTTAAGGTTTAAGATTCTACTCGAGTCTGTCATTCTATCTCGTCTCTTATTCTGTGACTTTGACTGAGTCAAACTCGGTTGAGTTGACCCTGTCAACTCGGTAAATTCCGAGTTGACTCTGTCTGGGTTGGGTTGGTTGTATACTTCGTCTAGGCTGTGGTATAATTCGCCGAGCTTGGCAGTTGGCAAATGTATACTTCGCCTACCACAAGGCGTATAGTTCGCCTAAATATGTGGTATAATTTGCCTAGGCTTGGGTGTATAGTTCGCCTGAGTACTATGGTTTTTATTCGACACACAAATGTGGTATACATGTCGCCAACCGCACTATATAATTCGCCACCAGGATAACTTTTGCCTTAAGGGTGGTATACTTCGCCTGAGGTCTTTGTGGTCCACAAACAAATAAGACCTAGATCCAAAATTTTCGAATATGTGTTTCCTTTCAAATCCAAATATTGCCAGAATTTAATAAGCTCTTAAAATTAAATGTTAAAAAACCAGGAAAGCAGTTTTCCAAGCTCAAAAGGATCCATAAATAAGCCAAAGTTTTATGCTGTGTCAGCCAATAAGGCTCTAAAATAAGCTGTACACCCCGCGAATACCTGAATAGTGTTATCCCCAAATTAAGATTATAATTTTTGAAATTAAACGATAAAAAATTGGATGACCGCTTGTTGGATGACGAGATATATGCACTTTTTAGATAAGTTTAGAAAATTAAAGAGACAAATAAATCATCAAATAGCCATAAATAAGTGATGTGATGCAAGATAGCCTTACATACAACTTCGAACAACTTTTTGCCAAGATAAAGGAGCATGATATTTGTTGTTAATTATGCTGTTTGTTTGCGGTTAATTTAAACGTCTACTATACTTTGTTCAATTCACCCCTGGGTTCAGCTGGTGATGACTCGGGGTAGCAGGGTTACATTTCCAACCTTATTCGTGGTCTTGGTTTGATCAAAAACCATAGAAGATGAAACCATGGTATTAGTGAGAGAAAAGTAGAGAGGGGTTGAGAAAACTTGTAATATTAGCTTAAGAATGAGAAAGAGTTACAAATGATTTCACCAACCACCCCTCATAGAGAGCCATGAGGGCTATTTATACTAGAAACAAAACCAAACTATTCATAGTTTACATAAATTACCCTTGCGTGATACGCAGTGTCCAAGACTAGTCCAATTCGCGTGTAAGACGCCAACTTTACTAAAAAGTGAGGCTAACACTAGGAGGTGTTGTTTTCAGATACACAGCAAATGACTTATTTAGAGAAAACTTTGTCCTATAGGGATCTATCTGTCATGTTTCTTAGAATCACTTTTCTTTTCTACGGGCGTATATCTCTTTGTTGTCTTATAGGATTGTTCATCTTTTTTCTGTGCACATGCACAAGAATTTACCTTTAAGAGGTATTTTAAGACGCACTCATCATGATTTGCATTATAAATGCACTTTTTACATGTAGGACATGCCAAGTCTTTGGACTTTATGAAGGCTTTTGATTCTAGGTGACTTGCTATGTAACTGTTCTAGTTGATACTCGACTTAGTTATGGAATGGTGGCCAATTCCTAGGTGTTGATTAATGTTCCCAGGTTCTTGGTTTGTTACCATACAGTGTTTGGTAATCTAGCAGATTGATGACACTAGTTTGGTATTTACAAAGCTTGATCTTTATGAAGTTTCCTTGTCTAGCTTCCTCTAGGTACTAGTTATGAACCATGTCATTTGAGCCTGTAGATTCCCTTAATGACTAAAATGACACATGCTTTGGGCGATTCCTAGAAAGGTCAGGTGCATTCACATCATAAGATCCAAGAGAGCACATAAGTTAACACTCGAAACCAGGGGGCTTCCCTTAAAAACCTAGAAACTTCAAAATCGAGCGCTAACGAAAGAAGTTCATGTAAAGTGCTACTAAAATTCCCACTTCATCAGTTGGACAATGCAAGGCATTTTACGATGACGCACCAATTAACAAAGCATCCTTTAATAAAACTAATGAAATCCATAGAGTATCTTTCATTGATGAGCATGAAAATGATAATCTTCCATCTGAAGGTTTACCATGCCAACTACCACCAAAATAAATAATTCCAGGAATTTTTACTCTTCCTTGCACTATTGGTAGTTTAGATTTTTATGTTATGGCAGACTTAGGAGCTAGTATTAATGTCATGCCTAAATCTATGTTTTAACATTTAAAATTAGCTAACCTTAAGGAAACCAATATGCTAGTTGAAATGGCTAATATGACTAAGAAGGTTCCTTTAAGAATTATAGAAAAAATCCTTGTTAAAATTGAAAAGTTCTTATTTTCTTCAAATTTCATGATTATCGATATGTTAAAAACAAGTAATGAGACTATGATTCTTGATAGACCATTCCTAGAAACCATTCATGCTGAGATCGACGTTTTTAATAAAGAGATTTCCTTAGGAATCAGAGATGAAAGATTATTTTTGACATGAATAAAAAAAGCTATGAATTCACAACTCCTATCGATGACGTATAGTACGAATAACAGGCTCACCAGGCTTAATTCATACTATACACACTTGGGCCTAGGCCCAACATAACAAAACATACGAGTTGCCACTAAGCCCAGAAATAAGTTGGCAGCGGCCCGGATGTCTCAAGACGCACGCAAGATAAATACTTCGCACCGTATGCGAAAGTATGATCTGTGTCCACAATCTCGATTACAAAGCGGATCTTGCCCGCAGGGCACCCTATGGGCCATAACAATGATAAGCGAAATATAAGAAAAACTGTATTGGGCTCACAAATTTTTTTTTTTTTTTTTTTTTTTCTTTTTTCCAACTATAAAAGGGGATCTCTGACACTCCAAAAAGGTACGATTTCCTGACTCATACTTACACACATATACTCTGACATTCCCTGACAACATGGTTTCTTACTCTTATGTCAGAGCGTGATAGTGGGGTCCGTCCCCACGGTAAGGCTAATGGTTTGCTCTCATTTGTGCAGGAAGTCGTCTCATCACTTGGTTTAGTACAAGATCCAATCCACCACCAACTTATTAGCCCAACCTAATAAGCATTCCCAATCCATCTCATACCCCGTCATACTTTTTGTTCTAACAAGTTGGCGCCTTCCGTGGGACCCAGTACACAACTATGTTCGTAAAAATACTCACCATGAGCACACGTTCAGGTCCCTCTCCTACCGCACCCACGTCCGCCGTGCAGAATACGGTGGGACAGGGAAAAGAAATGTCGCAAGGAAATCTGAATGGGCATGCCTGCGTCCGACGCAGCCCTCGGGGAATATTGTGATAAGTATTACAACTAATTGTTGCCGATCCTAGTCGAGAAGACGCACCAAGAGAAGGTCATAAGAAATACTTAAAGGCAGTGAAATGCTATTAACTGGAAAAGGTCTCACAGCACTCCGAATCAACAATGGTCACGAGAGAAGAGGGACACTCAGAAAGGCTCGGATTAGACGTATCCGTCAGTATGTCTGGGAGTCCTGAACCAAGACATGGCCGATCCGAATCACCACAAAAGAAGGATCCAAAAATAAAAATGGTGTTCAAGGGCTGGAGAAGGGTGTATTCCATAGGCTATGCGACAAGGGGAAGAGTATGTCTACATACTCGGATGATTCGAGGCATCAGTCGTATCATAACATTCGCAGAGATACTGAAAGTTGTTACCAAAGTTCCCGCTCAAGAGGAACAGAAATCGCTCCTGAGAAACACCGTAACAAAAGAGTGTCCTCGCACAGGATGGAAGCATTGTCAAAAAGTGAAGGTAGTGCAGGAGGACACTAGAAGTCACGGTCCAAAAAGCAAAGGTTAAGCATTAAGGATGCGATCTATCCCAGCCATGGGTGTGCGAGGAAACTGATCCGTTCACTCCTTGCATCTGCTATTTTGATCTCCCAAAGAAGACCCATATGCCAAGTCATGTCAAAACATACGACGGAAGTAAGGATCTAGAAGATCACCTCAAAATCTTTCAAGTAGCGGAAAAAGTGGAACGTTGGGCGATGCCAACATGGTGCCACATGTTCAATTCCAAACTTACTGGATCCGCTAGGGTATGGTCCGATGATCTCCCCACCAGAATCCGTAGATAGCTACGATGACCTAAAAGAGGCATTTCTGGCAAATTTTTGACAACAAAAGAAATGCATCAAAGATCCTGTGGAAATCCACCATATCAAACAGAAAGAAGGAGAGTCTATGAAGGATTTTTTGCGCAGATTCAAGATTGAAAGCAGGGATGTGAAAGGGGCACCGGAAATCATGAGAATCTCAAGGTTCATGCATGGAATTACAAACCCTGAGCTAATCAAACGTTTGCATGACAAAATCCTAAAGTCAGTCGACGAGATGATGAAAATAACCACGTCCTTCCTAAGGGGGGAGGTGGCAGCCGGCAACCAAGAGCGGAAGAAGTCACTCCCGCCATGGAAACAACATGAGGACGGACATAAACAAAACTTCAAAAAAGGAGGTTTTAAAAATTAGCACAGGTCAGAGCAAAGGCAGGACAGATTTACGCTTCTCTTAAAATCTCCGAAAGAGATTTTGGCCTTGGAAAAAGGAAAATTTAAAACCCCACCCCCAATGACGACCCTAATCGAAAAAAGAAACAACAATAAATTTTGTGAGTTTCACAGAGAAGTGGGGCACAACACTGATGAATGTATGCACTTGAAAAGGTAAATTGAAGAGCTACTCAAGGCAGGAAAGCTGTCACATGTAATCAAAGAGCTGAAGCAAAACGGTAGGAAGGATTGATTGGTTATTTTTACACTATATATATATAATATAATAAAATATAAAATTATTAATTAAAAACATCAATCAATGAAACGAGAAGTGTATAGAGTGTTCCCGGGGTCGTTTATCCCCAACGAGCTGTTCACTGGGGGGAGAGGAGGGGGGGAGGGAAAATCGTACAATCGAAGATTTGAGTTAGACGGAGAGAATGATGGGAGTGTGGAAAAGTCAAATTAGACTATAACTAACAAAATAAGTTAAGAAAAAACTTAAAAATTATGAACTAAAGCCTAAAAACGAAAGATAAATCCCGAACAAAGGGGGAAAAACCTAAAATCTTTAAAATTAACCTCATAGAAAGAAATTTTCATTCCTAAACTACTCTAGGAAACAATTAACGACGAATGAAAACGACTAGACCGAAAACGGAGTTGTTTGACCCAAAAACGCGTCAGACAAAATTCCTCACCAGGAACGTTCTTTTAAAAAATGCAAAAAGTGCAAAAATGACCTCGAAAATTTTTAAATTTTTCTACAAACTAGATTGACAAAATAAAATATTTCTAAAAAAGAAAAATATTTTTTGGGGGGTGATTAATTAAAAAAATTTTTGTATTTTTTATGAATTTTTAAAATTTTACTAAATTAATTATAAAATATAGTAACATATTACGAAAAATTCTGAAATTTTTACAAAAAATATTAGACACTTGTATAATCCTAAGAAAAATGAGAAACAAAAAGCAGCTTAAGAAATAAGCCCGTAAATAAGCTATTTCAGCTTATAAGCTTATAAAGCCAAAACACCCTTAAATATTAAGCCCCTTGAGTCTTTAACGAAAAAGACCCAAGGGCGCAGCGGTATGAGTGTGAGTTATAAAGGGGACTGTATCGAGAGGTCCCGGGTTCGAGTCTTGCTCACCCGGACCTCTTGTCTTTCCCTTTTTTTTTTTTCGAAAACTTGTGTTATAGCAAAGTGTTAAGCTCGTGGGGCTTAACCACTTTCCGTGTCAACTACAACTTTTGCTGAAAAGTGTAATAAGCTTAATAAAATAAGCTTAAACTCGACAGTTAGCTATAAAGGTAAAGGCTAGAAACAAGCTAAGTCTTGTTGGGACACTTGGACAAATAGGCAAGGCTTTGGATAAAATAAGCTAATAGGGGGTCCTAAGCTAACCTCATTAAGCACTAGTATTGAGCTTAAAAGGCTAAAGCTAATAGCTGGAAAAAGGCATAAAGTGACTGAAGTTGAAATACGCTTAACAAGGCTAAGATGCTGACGGCATTGGACAAACAAAGTAGGAAAGAGCTAAATAACTAAGAAACTCCTAAACTAGCCTAATATTGCACTAAGAACTTAACATATACACCTAATTAAGCTGTTAAAAGCCAAATGAAAAAAGCAATCCTATACTAACCCTAAGCTAAAAACAGTCAAAGGGCAAGTTTGAGCTTAAAAATAAGCCAACAAACAAGCTCCTTAAAGGCTGAAATTCAAGGAGCTTATCTAAGGGGTTATAAGCTCTCAAGATAAGCCAAGAAATTGGGCTTTAGAACACTTAAAAGCTATGAAAAAGAAGCTTAAAGTCTCCCCTTTGCACCAGGGAGCCTTTTTTTTTTTTCTATAAGGGCTAAACTCTAAAGGGCTTATTGAAGCTTATTTAAAGCTGTAAAGAAGCTCTAAACAACAATAATAGCTAAAAACAGATTGAGTACTCTAGCTAATGGACTTGTGCACCATTTTGACTTTCTAAAAATTATTTTAAATTGCTGAATTTTGAAGGTGAAAAAGGGCTTATGGATCTTTAAACTGTTATAGCAAACTGTGGATTTGAACTCAAAAAGTTCCAAATCACACCAAGTGTTTGTTGTAGATTGTTTAAGGAAAACAAACACACTCTTTTTGACACTTAATCCAAAACTCCCAAGTGCTTATGAATATAAGCACTTGTGGCTTTTTTCAAAAGTCACAGTTTAAAAAGTGGTTTAGAAATCCTTGGAAAACAATTTTAAAACCTTAGAACTTTTAAAAACAGCTTAAAACAAGCTTAATGCTTAAGCTAAAACTAGCTTGATGACCTCAACCCAAACCAAAGCCTGTTTTGACCCGTTTTAAGGCTTATGCCAAACACCCCTTTAATTTTTAACAAGTGATTTTTAAAACTGTTAAAGCTAAGTTAGACTAAAATTTTAAAAACATTAATACTACTTATGCAACCTAGGACTATAAAAAGATAAAAAGCAAGATAAATAAGCACTTAAAAAGAGGAGAATAAGCTAGACAGAATAAGCTTAATTTTGACAGTTTTTAGCAACTTGAAAGTAAGTGAAAGAAAAATTAACTACAAGGCATATTTAGACTTAGATGATCATTAATAAGCACAAATGGAACAGAAATAAGCTAAGAATAAGCTAATAAGCTTAATGCTACAGTAAAAAGCAAAGTTTGAAAGAAATTTTACCTTTGATCCTTTGTTCATAAAGGACTCTTTGAAGCCTAATTAAGCTCTAAATCCTACCCCAAGCTTATAAATAAGCTTTAACTAAGCTGAAAACCCAATAAGCCATCCATATCAGCTTATTCATCCAAGCTTTTTCCAACAGTTCCTTTGCTTCTTTTCTTTTATATTTTTTAAAGTTTTTGTTAACAACAAGTTATATAAAGGTTGCTTCAAATTGAGAACTCATAAGCTTTAAAAAAGACAAATTTAACTTAGAACACTTAACTGAATTTTTTCATTAAAATCGAAGTACAATTACATAAAAAGCTTTAAACTTAAAAACGCTGAGAATTACTTAAAAACTACACTAAAAACTAACTTAAAAACTAACTAAGCCACAATGGCTTTTACAAGGCTTTTATAACAAAATACGACTAGGCTCTCTTCTCTTAGTCTTCTTTCACTTGTGCTTTCTTGTAGACACATAAAAGAGATGTGTTTGTTTTGTGAGTGCAAAGTCAAGCACATCCTGTCCCTTGGTTTTTCTTGAAGTCCAAGCCGATTGATATAGACCCTTTGATTGGTTTTTGTGTGGGTTTGGATTGCCAACATGGCATTAGGGGTTTAGTGGAGGAGGGGGGATGGGTTTGTCCATAGGGTGGTTTGGGTTGCAGGGTAAAAGAGGGGTGGAAAACCCGTGAGATGGTCCTGGGTTTTTGGGATTCAAAAATGGCGGGAAAATGAGTTGTACAAAGGTTGGGGGTGACAGGGCATGGGTTTGGGGTTTGGGCACTTTTAACCCCTCATGGACATATATATCTTTGCATCCATCGTCCTTGGTGTTAAATAACTTTGGGGACTTGGCAAAATAAGTCCCCAAAAGTTATAACATTGATTGCATAAACCGTCCTTGGTGGCTATAAGTCTTAGGACTTGACAGAAATGGCCCTTGGAGTTAAACTTTGGCATTTAGGCAGTTTCCCCCCCTTGTCTTCTTTTTTCTCTTTTCCTTTTTAAATACAAGTTTAGGGTTTTAGCAATTTTAACCCTCAAACTTATCTTTCTTGACTTGTTGACTTTTTGGCTTCGGGGTTGACTTGGGTTGACTTTTTGACTTTTTCAGGCTTGACTTTTCTGTTGACTTTTTGACTTGATTGACTTTTCGGCTTCGATTTGGCTTTGTCTTTCACAGTCTTTTCCATTCCGAGTCCGGTTTTGTCGTTTTGGCTTTGTTTTTCGTCCTTTTCTTAGTTATCCATTCCTGCACAATACAATTAGCAAAACAAGCATATATTTGGCATTTTAAGTCCGTTTTTGGTTATTTTAGCTCGTTTTTAAAGGTAAAAGGTATGTGTAATTAAGCACATACCAAAATCCCCCATACTAAGGTATTGCCGTGTCCTCACGCAATGTTATGAAGTAAACATTTACGAAAACTAAGAATCTCAATCCCCCTCGACTAATAACTTTGAAAAGTAGCAAAGTGTTCGTCAAGGGAAACTAAAGAATCAAAAGCTTCGACAAGTCCCGTTTTCACCACTTTTTATTTGTCTATTAACTATCCCTAATATTTTTGGATTTTCCTTTTTCTTTTCTCGACTTCCTGTTTGACTTCCTTTATTTTATTAACACTGGGATCATAGAATGAGAAACGCCCATAGAATAATCTACGGATGTCCTGACGGATAAATTCATCGTCCCCGATTTTTCACTAGCTCCAAACCAAGCAATTAAACAAGATCATTTGTCAATATAAGTCTAGATGCTAAGCACTCATACTTATGACTTGTGAACTTTTAACTCCCAAACATGAATGTATGATTTGAATGTGTGTACTCATTTCAACTCAACCATAGATCAACTTATTTTCATAGTCGTGATTCAAGATGAATCATGACTCAAAGCAACAACTTATTAGGACCTTGTAACTTGATTTTAAAGAACGAGATTTTAACTGTAGAACTTTTTGCAACATCTGAATCAATTATAATCATAAGTTCTTTAAGCTAGGAAATGCGTTGCTTAGTTTGAAAACTACTAGGCCCGCTCCCTAGTAGGATATCAAACCAACGACCGTGTTCGTAGTTTGAAAACCACCCGTTGTAGCGTAGTGGGAAATCACAACAAACACCTTCTTCCTAATATAGCTAAGGATAGGCAGTCTTAGTTTGGAACCCTCACATAGACCTCGCTTTCCTGGTGAGATATCACTACACACCAGATCCAGAAGTAAAGATGTCTTAGTTTGAACCCCACTCGTTGTTTGCGGAGTGGGATATCTCGACACATCTTTTACTTGTTCCATATAATCAAATGTATGCTTTATTGGCATAATTTCAATATTCATGCATTTTTGCATTCATACTTTCATTCATGCTTCTTTGGCATTTTAACTTTCGAATTATTAAGAACAGAAAAATCTCGCTTTAAAGAATCAGTTACAAATTTGATGCTTTTTCTAAAAACATGATTGACTTGTTGAATTGGATGTGAGACGTTATGATTCGGTGGATTAGAAGCTAATGGGAGAAAAAGGACTCAAGTTATCATATAAGTTTTTGAAGAATCTTGCTCAGACATAAAATTTATATTTAACTATATCACGTTCTTGTATTCTTCACTTATTATAAAATTCAAAGAAATCAAATTCGTGAAAGCTTAGCCTACAAGCGGTAAGTTGAGGAACTAGCTAGGGCTCAACACGCGATGAGTCAAAAAATTATTCTATTCTACCCATTAGGAAGTCAAAAACTGTGACAAAACACTATTTATTTTGAAAATTTTAAAATTTTCAAACGATTGTTTTGCTATTTTTGCAAAAATTTTGGTGTAAATACGGGACTGCGTGATACAACGACTGCTGGCAAAAATCAAATCGGAGATCCCCCCCGATACTAGAACTAAACATCGTCCTCGATGTTTTTAAAGGGGGTCCTACACAAATCTAAGGCCGTTTATGAAGTGTGCCAAAAGATAAAACGTTAGTCGATTAGATTTGGATACTGGATTTCCAAAATGAAGCTGAGGATGTGAAACTCTTGTGGAATACTGCAAGCATGAGAGTCTTCATAATCCGGGAAATCCTGGACATACAACACAAAGCACACAAAACATGGACATAACACGGGTAATGGAAAATGTAAAGCCTTTCACACAAAAAACTTAATTATTACTACTACTGATAAGCATGGGGTGCCTCCCACGAAGCGCTTGTTTAAGGTCGCTATGTGCTTGGACCCGTCCCTTAAATTTTTGGTCCATGGGGAACGTCTGAGATCCGTGGGAAACCTTGGTTGGTTTGTCCCTCCAAGTATGTTTCAAACGAAAGGACCATTCATTTGAAATTTGGCCTGGAGTTTTGAGATAATCGACTGTTGCCCATATGGAAAGACTTGGGTTACAGTGATGGTCCACTCTCCAGCGGGTCTTAAGCTTGCTGAGAAAATCTTAATCTAGAGATAAAGAGGAGCTCGATCACGACGTTGGAAACACGCGGTTTTTGATTTTGAGTACATGGTTCTCTTTGTTTTCTCTTTATAGATCAAAGAGTTTTCATAGGCATGATCACGAAGTTCATTAAGTTCATTGAGTTGAATTTTTCTGTGATCACCCGCTGTTTTGATATCAAAGTTGGGTGCTTCAGGGCCAGTAAGCTTTGTGCTCGAGCTCGATCGGAAGATGACATGCTTCTCGTACACTACTTATATGGAGTACAAACCCGATGGGTGTTTTGTAAGCTGTGCGGAAAGCCCAAGTGCAATCATCTAATTTATCCGCAAGAGGCACGATTTTCGCCACGGTCCTTTCCAGAATACAATTTCCTAACCACGATTGGAGACCTCAACTTGTCACTTGTTTGTGGATGAATACGCGGTGGAGAGTCGATGTACTAACTCCGTATTTAAGCATGACCCTTTGAAAATTGGTCATTGCAAAATGGGAACCGCGATCACTTATTGATTGCACGAGGGGCCCAAATCGGGAGAAGAAGATTTAAGAATTTACAAAACAAACTCGGGCCACTCATTGGTGGGGAGCGCTTTCGCTTCAACCCATTTTGATAAGTAATCGACTGCCACGAGTATATATTTGTTCCCTCTTGAAGACGGGAACGGCCCCATAAAATCTATGCCCCAAATGTCAAAGATTTCGCAAATTGGATAGAGTTTTGTGGCATCTCCATCCGTTGCGAAAATTTTGCCGTGACGTTGACAAATGTCACATAGGGTGACAAGTTCGTGGCTCCTTGTAGATTGTGGGCCAATAAAATCCTGAATCGATGACTTTTTAGCTGTGTAATTGGCACCGTAGTGTCCCCCGGTGGGTCCACTGTGGCAAGCTTTAAGAATGTCAAAAGCTTCTTGCCCCGAAACACAACGCCTAATTACTTGGTCTGCACAGATCTTGAATAGAAAGGGGTCGTCCCAAAAGTAGTGTTTGACGTCTTTGAAAAACTTTCTTTTCTGTTGGGACGACATCCCTTTGATCACAAAATTTCCCGCATGGTAATTTGCAAAGTCGGCAAACCATGGGGCATTATCATCACCACGTGTAAAACCATCCCAAGTGTCTCGAGAGGAAATGTTTCCGTAATTTCCTTTTTCTCGAGCTCACTTTGATGGGGATTTTCCAGTCTAGAAAGGTGGTCTGCGGCGAGATTTTCTGCTCCTTTTTTATCACGGATCTCGACATCAAATTCTTGGAGCAGCAAAATCCACCGGAGCAATCTTGGCTTAGCATCCTGCTTAGCAAGCAAGTACTTAAGAGCCGAGTGGTCCGTATACACTATACTTTTGGACAAGACAAGATATGGCCGGAATTTCTCGAAAGCATACACCACGGCAAGTAATTCTTTTTCCGTTGTAGTGTAATGTGCTTGAGCCTCGGTCATAGTCTTGCTTGCATAGTGTATCGGTTGGAAGTGCTTGGTCTTACGTTGCCCGAGGACTGCCCCAACAGCAAAATCACTTGCATCGCACATGATTTCAAAGGGCAAGTCCCAATCGGGAGCAACTAGAATTGGAGCTTGGGTTAACTTCATCTTAAGGGTTTCAAATGCTTCGATGCATTCCTTCGAGAAGATAAACGGAGTTTCCTTTTCAAGGAGGTGGGTCATAGGCCGGGCGATTTTGGAAAAATCCTGAATAAATCGTCGGTAGAATCCGGCATGACCGAGAAAACTGCGAATACCCTTAACTGTAGTAGGATGAGGCAATTTTGCAATGACATCAACTTTTGCCTTGTCAACCTCAATCCCTGATTTAGAAATCTTATGGCCAAGGACTATGCCTTCCTGACCATGAAGTGGCACCTTTCCAATTTAGCACAAGATTGGTGTCTTCACACCTTTGGAGCATTTTGTCTAAATGGGAAAGACAAGAAGAGAACGAGTCACCAAAAACTGAGAAATCATCCATGAAGACTTCCATGGTTTTCTCAATCATATCGTGAAAGATTGCAACCATACACCTTTGGAACGTGCCCGGTGCATTGCATAACCCAAAAGGCATGCGACGATAGGCAAATGTCCCGTAAGGGCAGGTGAAGGTGGTCTTCTCTTGATCAAGTGGGTCAATAGGGATCTGAAAGTAGCCGGAGAATCCGTCCAAAAAGCAATAGTACTCATTTCCGGCTAATCTCTCAAGCATCTGATCCATGAATGGTAAAGGGAAATGGTCTTTGCGAGTTGCATCATTGAGTTTTCGGTAATCAATGCAAACTCGCCATCCCGTAACCAACCTAGTGGGTATCAACTCATTGTCTTCATTTTTTACCACGGTTATGCCTCCCTTCTTAGGGACACAATGAACCGGGCTCACCCAGGGGCTGTCAGAGATAGGGTAAATTAACCCTGCATCAAGAAGTTTGATAACTTCTTGCTTAATAACCTCATGGATTTTGGGGTTAACTCTTTTTGATGTTGGGACTACGGTTTGGCATTTTCCTCCATCAAATCCTTGGGTGCAAAACTATACTTACTATTCATTATGGAATTTATTCCCTATATCAGAAAAACGTCAAGCTATGGCCGTGTGTGTGACTTAAGAACCTGATTAGGCGATTTTATCATCATCTTTTAAGTTTTTAGCAATTATGACGGGTAATTTGTCATCACCCTCCAAAAACGCATACTCAAGATGGGATGGTAAGTCTTTGAGTTCAAGGTCGGGAGGATCTTCACATGAAGATTTAACCTTTTCAGGAACATCAATTTCACAAACTGGTGACGGAGGGAGATTTGGGTCACTATTGATCACACTTAACAATTCCTCAAGGTAAACAGTATCTCCCTCAGAATCATAGATGCCATCAACACCCGGTGGTATTGAATCATCATTTTCAAGAAATTCATCGATCTCTTCCATTAGAAAATCACTTCCTCCGAAGGGAGTGAAAGATGGAGAGCGAGAATCGATCGTAAGATCCGAAGTAGAAGTGGGATTGCCACTTTCAGAAGTTTCAAGTACTTCTTGAACATATTCCTCACAAGCAATGTCAATAACATCGACTCGGTTAACCGTTTCAATGATATTGTAGGAGAGAGTTTTAGTGTCACCAACTTTGAAGGTCACGGATTGATCATCATGTCTAAGGGTCATTTGTTCACCGTGAACATCTATTAAGGCACGTGCCGTCCTCAAGAAAGGTCTTCCTAAGATTAAGGGAGCCCGAGGATCGGCAACGTAATCAACGACCACAAAATCGGCAGGAAAGAAGAACGTTCCAACTTTCACGAAAACATCGCCGGTTGGAGTAGAAATCGTTCGGTCGGCAAGTTCAAGAATCATTCAGGTTTTGGTCAAAGCTAGGAGACTTAGTTCTTTCCAAATGGAGAGAGGCATTAGGTTGATGCTTGCACCGAGATCGGCCAAGGCTAAGCATTCATTCATTTCCAGAAAGTCACACGGTATAAGAAATCTACCGGGGTCTCCAAGTTTCTCGGGAAACTTCTTTAGGATAACCGCCGAGCAATTCTCGTTTACCGATGTCTTTGTCAACTTAATTATCTTATATTTGTCATTGAGGAGCTTTCTAAACATTGGAGCAAATTTGGGCATGTGTAGGAGAGCGTCCGCGAAACTTAGCTCGAAATGGAGATTCCGAAAAATCTCCATAAATTTTGAAGCTAGAAGATTGTCTTTTTCACGGAGCTTTTCTTTGTTGGCCCTTGAAGGATAAGGCAAGGTTGGTTTAGTCTTTGAAGCAACAACGGGCTCA
The DNA here is from genome assembly GCA_026074375.1 of Tanacetum coccineum. Lineage (NCBI taxonomy): Eukaryota > Viridiplantae > Streptophyta > Magnoliopsida > Asterales > Asteraceae > Tanacetum > Tanacetum coccineum. Next base: position 6,342 of record BQNB010099910.1, on the reverse strand, counting down.
CCAATTTGGTCATTAGTTTGGACCACCGGAGGTTGGATGTTTTCGGTGCTTGGTTGCACCGTATCCTTTGTCACCTCGGGTTCATTTTCCATCTCTTTAGGAAGAGAAGAAATTTGAGGTCCATTATAGGAAACACCGCTTCGGGTAGTGATTGCTTTCACATCACCTTTCGGGTTAGCAATGGTGTTGCTTGGAAGAGAACCCGAGCCCGAAGTAGAAGCGGTATTACTATTCACGAATTTGGTGATCAGGTCCGTTATATTTGCCATTTGATTTTGCATATTTTGCATAACCGCGTCATTAGCTTTGACGTAGTTATCAAAATCGGACTTAGACACACCTGGTGCTGGAGGAGCTGGAGCGGGAGCTTGGTAAGGTGGAGCTTGAAAAGTCGGGGGTTGATTAATCTGGGGTTGGTAAACTTGTCCTTGATTGAAATTATTACCCCGATTTTGGTTAAAATTGTTCCCCCGATTTTGGTTGAAATTGATCCCCCGATTTTGGTTGTTTTGATGGTTTTGCATAGGAGGAAAACCGGGAGGTCGAATTTGGTTTGCAACCATCTGAGGTCGGTAACTGGCATTCCCTTGGTTGTAGTTAACTGCGGCGGCTTGTGACACGTACTCTTGAATATTGTCACGATAAACGTTGCCATCGGTGGCTGGACAATTTTGGTAAGAATGACCACCCCCGCAAGTTACACAACTTTGCTCGACCGCTTTTACGGGAGCGGGAGCTGGAGTTTGGTTTTTCTTATTGAGAATCAATGCTCTAACCATATCTTTAAGTTCAGCAACATCGGATGAAACTGCTGGGGTAGAAGAGCTCGTACTCACTTTGGAAACAATGGCCTTGCTTCGTGATTGACGAACTTTGGACTTGCTCTCGATGATTTTTAGGCATTCTCGAGGCATTTTATCCAGAAAGTTACCACCCGCAGCGGAGTTCAATGAATCTTGATCATTCGAGTTTAGGGCATTATAGAATGTATCGAGTTGATGCAATTCTGAAAACCCATGATGCGGGCATCCCCTAAGAAGATCATTGAATCGGTCCCATGCCTCGTAAAACGTTTCATCAAATTTTTGTTGAAATCTCGTGATTTCATTTTGAAGATTTATTGTTTTAGAGGGAGGGGAGAATTTTTAATGAATTTTGAAACAAGATCATCCCATGTAAGAATCGATCGAGGGGGTTCTTTCTCGAGCCAAATCCGGGCGGCCCCCTCGAGGGAAAATGGGAAAAGCATAAGCTTAACCGACGTACTCGGGACGTTCGGGAACTTCATCGTAGAAGTGATCTTGTTGAAATATCGGATGTGAGCATGTGGGTCTTCTTTATCATGTCCAAAAAATTTCTTGTTTTGAACAATATTAAGTAGACCATGCTTGATCTTAAAGTTGTTCGCGGTAATTTCGGGAACAACGATTGCATCCTCGTAACCCTCGGTGGGTGCTTCGAGTAATTGCGCCATAGTACGATTATCGGCCATCGTAACTATAGGAAGATTAGGAGGTTCTTGATTGTTATTTGGTTTCTCAAGATTAGGTGATTCAACAGAAGTCTGTGCGACTTGTTGTTGTCGACGTCTACGGGATTAAGAACGAGTGCGCATGTACAAAACAGAAATATAAAAGAAAATTTACACTAAATTTTTTTTATTTTTTTTGGTTTTTCAATAATCTATTCACAATTTGTTTTAACGAACAACGAGATAGGACAACTTTAAACAAATAATCGACTTACTTCACGCTAGCTCTTAAAAAGATAAATGCACAGGTGAGCAGAGGAGAAGGTAAGCACGACACTTTTAAGAACCTTTCTCTTTTAGGGTCGTAGTTCCTTGGAACAACCCGCCTTATACCCACTTTATATCTTGTTTAACTTTTCAAGGTGAGTCGTACCTCGTAAGTGACACAAATGGCAAGTTTTTGAATTTTTTGTTCGGAAACTTATTGATGGATAATACTTCAATGGAAAGTATTATACGTTGGTGTTCTTTTACCAACTAGGTGAATTTATTTATTATTTCTTTTTATGGATTTTTTTTATTTTTTTATTTTTATAAAAATAGAAGAAATATTCACAAATTTAAACACAAATTGTCAAACGTTACGATATTCGTTTCACAGCCTCCCCGGCAACGGCGCCAAAATTTGATTCGTCAATAGTATATATATAATATATGAGCAAACAATCAACCAAATACCTTTAGCCAAGGTTTGGTTAAGAATTCACAAAATAAAATATATACGTAACCGGAAGTTTGATTTCCCGGGTCGTTATGTCCCAACGAGGTGTGTAATTTGAGAATCAAATGACAAATTAATAATTGATGCTTGAATGGCATGATGATTTGATTGATTTTTCTATTTTTATGATTAAAAATGCAAAAAAATAATAAACTAAACCTAAAAACAAAAGCAATATAACTTAAAACCTAAAACGGGTACGAAAAACGAGGGTCAAAAACCTAAATTACACAATTTAAACCCTAGAATGAATTTTTCACTTAAAATGGGTTCTAAGTGACTAAAAACGAAGTTTAAAAAAAACTAGATCGAAAACGGAGTTAGTTAAGACCAAAAACGAGTCAAAACAAAAACAGGAACGAATCCCGTTCTTTAAAAACTGAAACTTTGCAAAAATGACCCTACAAGAAAACAAATATTTTTCCTAGAAACTATATGACAAAAGAAAATTTTAAAAAAAAGTTTATATTTTTCTGACTTTTATTTTATTTTTTATGATTTTTTAAAGTTTTTATACAAAATAAATTATAAAAAAATACTAACTGTTTATAAAAAAATCTGAAAAAATTACAAAAATTAGATTACGTTGGCAGGATTCTATGAAAAATAAGCTAGGTCGCACAGCTTATCAAATAATCTGTAAAATAAGCTCAAACAGCTTATGGGCTTATTAGGGTAAAACACCCTTAAATATTTAACCACTTGGGACTCTAATGAAAAAGTCCCAAGGGCGCAGCGGTAGAGGTGTTTGTTAAAGGGTTGAGGGTGTTTGAGGTCAGGGGTTCGAGCCTAGTGTTCACCCTTGAACTCAACCTTCCCCTTTTTCATTTTTTTTTCAAATTTTTTTTTACAAACTTAAAGAATGGACAAAAATAAGCACTTTATTTAACTGACACTATTTTTTAAAACCTAAGAATAAGCTGGAAAAAGCTCAAAAAGTTGACAGAATGCTTAATTAAGCTAAGTGTACAAATGAGTTTTTCTTTTTGGACTTTTAAAACAAATAAGCACAAGGAAATGAAAGATAAGCAAATACAGACTTAGCCACTAACCTAATAAGCACTTAGGACAAAATTCAGCAAATAAGATCAACTAAATAAGCCATAATAAGCTTTTAAGCTTATTAGCTTAAACTGCAGTCAAAATAGCCAAAGTACCTACTTTTGGCTTAAAATTGAACCATCTAGAATGGAAATTAAGACTTGGGCTTCTAGGGGCTTATAAATGGGCTTATTAGCTACCTAGGGAAGTAAAAAGCTCAAGCTGTCCAACTTAAATAAGCCAAGAAAAAGTGGCTTAAATTCAGGCTTTTGCACTAGGGGACTTGTTTGGATTGGCAGATTAACAAATAAGCTCAAATAAGCTCAAAATAAGCTGAAATTCCTAAAAAGCTATCTAAACTAACTTAATATACCTAATGCATTAATAAATAAGCAAAGTCAATAAGCCATAATCTTAAATAAGCCAAATGAGCTCTTAAGCTTAAGACTGTCTGAAAACAGTCTTTGGACTACTTTTCAAGCTTAAAAATAAGCCACCTAGAAGGTGTTTTAAGGCTTATGGATTATGGAGATTAAAGAAGAGCTTATGGGCTTTCTAAAAATGGAAAAAGCAAACAATTTGACAAACTAGAAAGCAATTAAATTGGGCTGCTAAAAAGCTATTTCACACCAGGGGAGGGTTTAAGCTTCCTAGGGGCAAAGTGCAGGCCTACAATTAAGCCACTAAATAGCTCAGAAGTAAAAATCAGTGAAAAATAGTTTGACACAAGCTCCTAATGAGCTTGTGCACAAAAAACTAGAGGCTAATTTACTGATTTGCTAAATGAACTCTTAACCTAAAATTTGACAGTTTGGACTTGATAACTTAATGAAAATTTAAAGAAGATTTTAAAGTGACACTAGGAAAGTAAAAAAAATGACTTTGATTACTCTTTTACTCTTCAAACCAAGAATAAACAAAGACTCAAGGACAGATTTTTCAAAAAGCTTAACCAATTAGTTGTTATGAAGAAGATTGACCCTCAGATTAAACCATAAGCTAAGATTACCACAAAAAGTTATTTTGACACTTGGCCACTTATAAAAATAGTTAATTAACTCTAATTATGGCTAGTTAAAACTGATTAATAGACCATGACCCATTAACCTACCCATTCTGACCCATTTTGGGCTTAACCCAAACACCCTTTATGAAACTGGATTTACAAATTTTAACTAGACAGATTGGTTTTTAATGAACAAACTTTTACTACCAGATAATTAATAGCTTAACAGGAACCTAATGAACTTATGGAAACATAAAAATAAGCACAACAAGCAGTCAAATAAGAAATTGCAAATATGGACTTATAAAGGACAGAACCTAAAAGAACAAATACAAAGAAAATAGAAAATAGATAAAAAGGTTCAAATGACAAGAAATGAGATAAAATAAGCAGGTCATAAGTACAATACAACTTAATAAGCTAGGATTAAGCAATGCTACAGTAACTGCTTAAGATAAAATGACAGGAAAGTCTTACCAAAGCCTTAGCTCTAAACAAGGCTATCAATGCTCATTAGAGCTTAATCAACAAAGCTCCAGCTTGTTTTAAACAAGCTGGTAGGTCCAATAAGCACTTCCCTTTCTTGCTTATCATCCAAAAGGCTAAGCTTAGGTAATTTAAGGGGTGAGCTTATATTTTTTTTTGAATTTTCTTAACACATTTTTATGGTTTTCTGAAAACAGATTGTACAAGTCACAAAGAGTTTAAAAGAGCTTAAATAAAGCTAATTTAGAACAAGAAACTTAAAGACAAGTTTGCACAATAAATACCTCCAAATTTGCATTAATTAGAAAATCATTACAAGACTTAAGATTAAAAAGTTTTAAAGTAAAATAAAAACAGAAAAATGACTTAAGATTAGATGCCTCTTCAGGGCTTACAAATGGTCCTATTTATACTAAATTAAGGAGCTTTTAGGTCTTCACTTGCCCTCCTTGCTTTGTGCTTTCTTTGTGAGAGGCTGCCGAGTATGTGCTTCTTGTGTGAGAGGTTTGAAGCTTCAATCTTGACCATTGGTGTCACCTGTGCTTTCTTGAAATCATCACAGCCATTGGATTTGACATTGAGAAATGTGGGATTGCCAACATGGCAATGATGCATATAACTAGGGTTTAGTGGGTTGAGGGTGAGGGTATTATCTGGGTATACCATGGGGGTTGAGTGTTTTGGGGGGAGGGAAAGTAACCCGTGACCTGTTCTTGGGTTGTGTTGGGCGGGAAAAGTTGTTTTATCAAGGTAGGGGATGACCAGGGAAAGGTTTGGGTAAATGTCAAGTTTGGCCCTCCAACTTGTATTCATTGTTTGCATTTTAAGTCCAAGTGGTGGGTGAAGTTTATGGGAATTGGCAGAAATAGTCCCCAAGAGTTATAAGTCAAATTGCAAAATCAGTCCTTGTGTTATGTAACTTTAGGGGGTTGGCAGTTTAGCCCCCTCAAGCTTTTCTTTCCTTGAATTTCAACTTTGACTTTGTCGGGGTTGACTTTCCTGTTGACTTTTTGACTTGGTTGACTTTTGGCTTCGATTTGACTTCGTCTTTTCACACTTTTCCATTCCGTGCTCGGTTTTGTCCGTTTTCAGCTTTGTTTTTGTCCTTTTCTTGATTATTTGTTTCCTGCACAATACAAATGCAAAACATACAAATACGATGTATTTTTGATACGTTTTTAGTCATTTAAGTCCGTTTTTAATGGAAAATGGTATGTGTAATTAAGCACATACCAACTTACCACCCAAGGTAGTCCAGGATCTCCAAACTTTCTCCAAGGACGAATAAATTCGGGGATCGAGTCAAGCTATGTGACTCGGTTACAAAAAACAAAGCGCTTCGTGGGAGGCACCCCATGCTTATCTTTCTATCTTCTTTCTTATTTCTATTGTGATGTGAGGAGGCTTGTACTCTTTCGATTCTTGTTATTTGTGCTTGTGATTTTTTGTAGGATTGACCCAAAATTTTTGAAGACTTTCGTGTTCGGTGTTTTGTCCCGGTCCACTCGAGCTTCCTAGCCTTTGCTTGCCATTAGTTTGGGGAAATCCGATATCCTA
>BQNB010099909.1:0-24823 GCA_026074375.1 Tanacetum coccineum | reverse complement strand
ATCCCTTTAACTTCTGGTTCATACACCTTGAGGTTGTTGTAGAGATCATCCATGCTCATTGTATCTAAAATAGCTTTATTCCTCCACACAACAGCATGTGTGTTCCACTCAGGTGACAAACTTCTTAATAACTTTTGATTAACATCTTCTTGTGAAAGCTTTTCACCCAAAAGCTCCAACTGACTCACAAGCTTTTAAAGCCTATCAAAAGTTTGATCAAGCATCTCTAAGCTTGGAGCAATGAAGTTTTCATATTGCTTCTTTAAGAGATTCCTTTGAGTCTTTTTAGTAGCTTTATTCCCATCAAATCTCTTTTTAATAGCTTCTAGCAATAGCTTAACATCCTTTATAGAGTTAAACTTTAACTGATGTTCATTGGGAATACCTATTATTAAAGTACTTCTAGCCTTCACTTTTAATCTTCTCGTAGCCTTTTCTTTAGCAGTTGTAATAGGCATGACTTTCATGACACCTTCTACCATTTGTGTTTTTGGCAAGGTTGCACCATTCTCTATGACTTCCCAGAGTGCATAGTCTATCATCTGGATATATTGTTTAATCCTCATCCTCCATAACTCATACTCACCCGGTTTGAGCATAGGAACTTTGGATGCAGCCACCATGTGTGGAGAATCTTGATCCATGTCTTCTAGCAAATTTTCTCAAAGCAACAAGCTCTGATACCACTTGTTGGTCCCACTTCAACACTTCTATAGATCAAATTCCTTAAGCTTGTTTAAGGTTTAGTTATATTAGATAAATCTAACATAACTATAGTAGAAACTTTGTGTGAATGTATTAAAGATTATGCGAAATCTAATCTTTAATAAGAAGAATTTTCAATGGAACAGTAAAACACAATGAACATATAATTCAACAAAACATAAAAGCTCCAATATTATTAAGCAAATAATACGAATACCCTCAAAGTAATAGGATTACAAAGACCTTGAAGCTATGATAATTGTTTGAATGACTCGTTTGGTTTTGATACATTCATCTCTATGCCCTAGGACTTCCTTTTATACACCAAGGAGTCCTAAACGGCTTACAATACTTTCCTAAGTAATCATAATCTTCTAAATAAATAACTTATACCTATCTTTTACCAAAATATCTCATACAAATCACATAAGCAGTACTAACTAACTCAGCAGTACTAACTTCTTCACTGGCAGCATTAACTTTGTACTAACAGTAGTAACTTTTGTACTAGCAGTAGTAACTACTTAGCATATTTTTTAGTCTTTATTTCTGAGCAGTCTTAACTTCCACTAGCAGTAGTAACTTCCTCTAGCAGTAGTAACTTTGTACTGACAGTTGTAACTTCACCAGCAGTCTTAAACACTTAGAAGAATTTTCATTGAAATTCTCCAGCAGCACTAACTTTGATTGAGCAGCATTAACATCAATAAGAACAGTAGTAATTCCAAAAGCATCAAGAAGCTTTTAATCCCAACAGCTTGGGATGATTTTACGGGGTTTATTGGAGCACGACTTCAATGGGGATGATGCAAGCTCGCCTCTTTGTTTCAAGGATTATAGTGTAGTATAAGTCTCGACTAAGTGTCCGCCTTTTTGCTTTGACAAAGGGGGAGAAGAAGTGTAAACAAGTAACGTATACATTTTACTATGAGTTATAGTTATATATTTTGTCATCATCAAAAAGGGGGAGATTGTTGGTAGAAATATTACGATATTTAATCTATACATTCTCTTCATGTTTTGGTGATGGCAAACATGTAACTTATAACATATAACGTAAAATGCTTAAGTTACTCGTGATCATAAATCATCAATGCATCACTTAAGGTATGAATAAATAAATGCTTAATTTATTTTATGATCAAAAGAATTTTTATTCAACCTCACATTTTTTATAAAATGTTGCCAACATTTTTATAACTTTTACAAACATTTTTTACATTTAAAAGAAATGTTTTATTCAAAATAAATATTTTAAATTCAAATTTTCTATCTAAAAATGGCTAGAAATGTTCCAGAAAACACCTCTCTTGGAAAAGACAAAATAGGGAGCGTCCAAGCCTGGACGACCCCCTTAAATATAAGGGGACCGGCATATGAATTAAGGGTACTGGCATATAAATTAAGGGGGCCAGCAAAAAAAACGCTTCCCAGCTTGCCTATAAATACTAGACTGTTCCTTACTGATTTTCTCACCTTTTGCACTCATTCTTTTCTATCTAAAATCAGTTTATACATCACTTACAATCCTTTGATCATTTAATCTTAAGCATTTGTTTCTAAGTGATTCAAGCTTATTCCTCCAAGTGCAAGAGAAGAACTCTCGTTATCATCAAGATACGAAGTTATGTAGTTTAGTTAGTGCATTTGTGACATGTCTTACATTCATAATGTATAGATCAAGTCCATGTATTCCAAACTTGTGTAATAGTTAGATCGTGGTGATCATGGTGTGTATAGTTGTTAGATCATGATGATCATAGAAAGTAGAGTTAGATTGTTGTAATGGTATTAGTTTCTAGGTGTAGTGAAGTAAAGTTGTGTAGTGAAGTAAAGTTGTGCGGTGAAGTGAAGTTGTGTGGTGAAGTGAACTTGTGTCGTGAAGTGAAGTTGTGCGGTGAAGTAAAGTTGTGCGGTGAAGTGAAGTTATGCGGTGAAGTGAAGCTGTGTCGTGAAGTGAAGTTGTACGGTGAAGTGAAGTTGTGTCGTGAAGTGAAGTTGTGCGGTTAGTATTTTAGTCCTCAAATTACATAAGTTGTGATAGATTGGTTCTAGCTATGATTAGAACTTGACATTTGGCTTAGTTTCGGAAATCGGTGTAAGCTTAGTTGTGTATGGTTTTTCTCCGCCTAAAGGGAGCTTGTTGACTAATAAAGTAACTCTCGAGTTGGGTACTCGGGGAGTGAAGTAGGGTGAAGAGGTGCTTCGTGACTCGATCACTTTAAATATCGGTCCAGTTTGCACTTTCTTTTACTTTCCGCTTTACTTCTTATTACATATCGCCTTAATACATTTATATTTGCATTAGAGATGGATCTACTATGTGTGTTGGTTGTTGCTTATATTGTTTGGATGATGTTATGTCATGGATAGAAGTTAACACTTATGATCTGGGTTTATATTGCTTGGACATGTTCTAGTGGTTTTTGATGTCATTATTCACTCTCATCATATTGCATTTAATCTTGATGGATAAACTTTGATACCAAAAACGTTTTAATTATAAAAATGGGAACTTATTCACCCCCCTCGACGATTTCCCACAGCACTGATTTTGATCTATTTTCTAACCAAGAAGATTTTCGAAGGAAGAAGTTGCGGAAACAATGGCGGAAACCATGGAACAATACATGAGCAAAACTCGAGCCGACTATGGATCAGGAGTTGCTAGGCCTAAGATCGAGGACAAAGATAGTTTTGAACTAAAAGTCTAATTTCTCAAGGAATTACGTACCAACACTTTCAGCGGTCGGATCATGAAGATGCGAATGAACATATTGAGAAAGTTCTTGAGAACGTGGTTTTATCACGCATCTAATATAAACTATAGACCCAGTGATGCCTTAGAGCCTTCCTATGTCCTTAAATGGAATAGCCGCAAGTGGTTTGGTAAGAAACAAATCATCTGGTTCGATTACAACCTGGGAAGATCTGAAGACAAAGTTTCTAAGCAAATATTGCCCACCTGCTTGTACTGCAAAGAAAATGGAGGAGATCAACAACTTTTAGCAAGAACCGGACGAAAACATCTATCAAGCTTGGGAGCGATTTAAAGAACTCTTGATGAAGTGTCCTCAACACTATTTAACAGAGATGCAGGAGGTAGTCTTGCTCTATAATGGATTATGATGTCCAAATAGACCAAAATTCTGATTCAAGAGGGCCTTCCTCAAAGACTGATGCCTGATGCGAACGTAGCCATCCAGAAATGGCAAATACACTCAAAAAATGGGAACATAACATCTTGGACCAGAAAGTACTGAAACTTTTTGACGGATTAGCTCCATACAAGTACAACTCAAACAATCTTGGAAGAGAAATCAAGAAAGTAAATGAAAATGTTTATGCTGCTCAAGTAGGATGTGGACAATGTAAAGGTCCCCACTACACCAAAGATTACCCACTCAAGGAAGAAGGGAAAACCCTCGAAGAAGCTTACTAACTTAATTTGGTGCACCTTTTTAAGGAGGGGGATATAGAGCAACTGCTTCGAGATTCTACCATGGAACATTGAAACCCTTGTACAAGAACGAAGGAAATCTATGGAAGAACCCTAAGATTATATATGGGGGAATCGGAATAAAGAAATGAGAAGAAACTTAATTTGATCAAGGATCCGGCTTCAACGGATCCTTGCGATAGGAACCAAGGAGCATCAATTAAATTTTGAGATCCAAATGGGCAAAGAAGCAAGGTCTCTAGGAAAGGAGGATTTAGGATGTTTACCGAGCTACAACTGAAACAAAACCGAGAGACCATATCTAGTCGTTTCTCGACTACTGTTGAAGCTGAAGCAAGCTCGAATAAGCCGTATTGGATCCCACAAATACGTGTATACACTGGACAGAACAGTACAACTAATATACGAGACAGTACAAACGTCAATCTTGTTCCATTTGGTTTGATTCATTGCTACTGTAATAGATATAGAAGGGATCATTGGACCAATGACTGCAATTTTTAGAAGCTTACTCATATGGAGCTTCACATATCGATAAATCCATACCCCAAAAGGAGAAAGACCTAGGGAGTTTCACTTTACCTTGCTATATTAATAATGTTTGCTTTAATAATGCCCTTGCTAACTTAGGAGCTAGCATAAGTGTTATGCCTCGCTCGACCTACCTTAACTTAGGTTTAGGCGAATTAGCTCACACTAAGTTGATAGTCAAATTAGCAGATAAGACCGTGAAATATCCAAAAGGAATTACTAAAAACGTGCTAGTAGGGATTGGTAAATTTATTTTCCTTATAGATTTTATAAATTTTGATATGCCCGAGGATATCAAAGTGCCCTTGATCCTCGAAAGACCATTTTTTTCTACCACCCATGCTAAGGTTGATGTTTTTAAAAGGAAGATTACTTTGAGGGTTGGGGAAGAGAAAATAATTTTCAAAAGTGTTAAACCTGCTAGTAGTAAGAGGGTCTACATGCTAAGCTTAAGAGAAAGAATGGAACTTGATTTAGAAGCTAGGCTAAAAGGAGAGACTTTGATGTTGAATAGATCATTAGACCTTTCTTTGGAGATTACATAGAACTAAATGATGTACCATTAGAGTTTAAGAGAGATCAAGTTGATGATTTAATACCCACCATTAAGGAAGGTGAGGTAGTTAAGGAATTTAGAGCTAGGAATGATGCTAGAATGGTTAGCAAAATATTTGGATATCCTAGTAATTGCGACCACGATAAAAAGATCTGTATTGATTGTGCCTACAACTTGAAGTTTTCTTGCATGATAGGTTTTGAATTTTTGCACGCTAATTTTTTTTCTATCTTGTACGTAAATGTGTTGTCCAAAAAGTTTTATAATTCTATAAAGAAGGACAAATTGGAATACAAGGGAAACAATGTAGTTGGAGCCTTAATGAACATACCTATCTTTGTTGGAACTTTTTCTATCTTAACAGATTTTGCAATTTTAGAAGATATGGATGCTTATCATGATGAAGGAATGGTCGATGTTATTTTTGGAGAACCATTTTTGAGAGAAGTTAGAATTAATGAAAAATGGTTTGAAGGAATGATTACCATTTACAATGGTAATGAAGAAGTTATTTACCAAATGGTGCGGTCACATCCGAGGTTTAAACGCTACACTAATGAACAATGCAACAAGATCCTGCCATTACTAAAGGTGAGTGAAGAAGATAAGATGAATAGGATCTCACACTCGTACCAAAAGCTCAAGAGTTTCTACAAGGGGGTCTGGAACTTAGGAGCTGAATATGTCCGAGATGCGAAGATGGAAGAATGGATCACACGCTGGCACATAAGCATGCATGAGACCGAATAAAAAAGAAGGTGAAGAAAAAGTCTAACTTAAAGACTTCGCTGTAAACAAAACCCGGATTGTTATTTATTTTTATTGAGTCTGTCTTCCCAGACATCAATACGGCGTATCTGCTCCATACCATATGGCGTATTGAATGTCTGGATGATTGTCAGTCCTTTATTTTTATGCACTTTAAAAATTATTGTCAGTTCTGTTAATACGGTGTATTCATGCACATGATACGGCGTATTCAACAGACTGACCCGTATTTAGATACTTTTTATAGTTTTCTCGATATGGCGTATTCCAGTTTATAGATACGGTGTATTGGTCTCCTATACAGTTTATTTAACTTATTTAATTAACTGTAGATATCCGAGATAGGATTTTGCATGTTTTTCCTATATTTTGCACAGGACCTCGCTGAAAAGAAATTAACAATGTTGGTAAAGTATCTACAATTTGGAAATCTAGAAGTGTTGGAGTCTTGAAACTTTAAGACGGTTGTTCAACATAAATCTTGCTCATAAACTCAACTTGGAGAATCTACCGAGCAAAATATCAGGGGAGTTTCTCATTCTAACTCTTTTAATTCCCGTTTTTAATGTTTTATCTATACAACGAGGACATTGTATAATTCAAGTGGGGGGATGGGAATTAGAATGTATACTTGTCCTACTATTCCTACTAAAATGCTTAAATAATGCTCAAATTTAAAAAAAATCAAGCATACTTTTGTGAAATTACTTATTACATAACCTGCACACAATAACCCTTATTAGATATTGTAAAGATTTATCCTTATCCGTTTCTAAATGTTTACCTAAATTCTACAAAAATATAAGTGTGTCGGTGATGTTGTAGACTTTAAAACTTGGCTTGGTATATCTATTCGAGACCACAATAATGAGTACTATGGATTTTGATGGAGTAACTTGTTTAAATTGGTAAATTTTAGGATTACACCCAAAAAGCCTTTATATGTTGTTTTCTTAACTAACTACACTGGTTAGTTAAATCCCCGTATAAACGCTTTGTTTACTCTCATTTTAAGAGTAAGATACCCCTAGAAAAACCAATAGAGTCAATCCTTTAGGAAGTACACTAACTGTTTGTTTTGTTACACCTTTACACCTTAGCCTACCCTTTTAGATTAAGTCCATTTATCAGTTGCTAGTTGCTTAAAGTGTAAAGTATGTATTTCCTGAGTCTTGTGGCAATTTTCTATCTTTGGTACGATTGGGAAGAAATTTGCACATTGCAAATAGGAATGTATAAACTAGTCAAAACTCATGTATTTTTACTACCAACACAATTATTGATACGTCCAAAGAATGGAGAATAATCTAAGGAATTATCCAGAGTTATTATGATCGTAAAGATGATGAAATTACACCGAGTTTCGTAGTATAGCATAGTGAAAAAAATTAGAAAAACACAACAAAAAAGAGGAAGAAAGTTTGAAGATAATCGTTTCGCAAGAACTTAGACCGAAGGATTATATGAAGGGTCGGTTATTCGTTGATACGTCTTATAAGTCAACGATGTAAAGTTTTTTATAAAGTGGTAGATATCGCCACTTGTCTTGTAACAGTATGTAAAATATGGGATGATTGGGAAGTTGACCGTTACGGGAACACCAACTCAGGTTGTTGTTTTTTATCTATGATCAAGACGTTTGTATATAGTTGTGTCTTAATCATGGTAACGGTTGGGAAAAAAGTGTCTAGGCATTTATATCTTAGACTTAATCTATTTGCTTCGTGATTTTTATTTAACAACAATCTATTTCCATTTACTAATCATTAACCTTGGGTTTTACGCGAATGAGGATGTGATCGAGCATGCATGTCTATTCCTCCGTTATGGCCATATATGCATGTCTCAGCTACCTTGTTGGTTTATACTATTGGTGAAAGTTAGAAGATCCCTACCCTATATCATTCTTCATCCTAACCCTTGGTTAAACTCGAATGAGGATGTGATCGAACACACATGTCTATTCTGTCATTACGGCCATGTATGTGTGATTCATCTACCTTGTTGGTGTGGTACTTTTGGTGAAAGATTGTAGAATGATCAACCCTAAGCCTTATAATAAAAACCTATTTTACCTTTATAAACTTGTTACTCCTTAGCTCTAGTGGTGGAGATATGTATCCTTGCTAAGCCTATGATAGAATACTCGTCACGACCGAGCAATTGAGCAAATTAGTTACATGTTACCACATAGATTAGTTGAGTGATTTGAGTGTTTTCATCTTCCTATTTCATAAGGTGTTGGTTGTGTACTTGTAATAGATCAAATAAATGCTTAAACGAAAAAAATCCTTAGGGATACATTTTCATAAACATCTAAAGGCTACTTGAGGACAAGTAGTATTCAAGTGGGGAATATTTGATGACATCAAATAACGTCACTTTTATAGCATCATTTATCCCATGTAATTAACCCATTTTGTATAATTATTGCAAAGAATTATTACTTAATCGTTTGTATTTGAGAACTACAGTAATTATGGAATACTTGGTAAAAGTTAACTAAAAGGCACGCATTCTGGAGCTTAAACGAAGATATTTGAAGATTATTGTTCTGACAACCAATACGCCGTATCCATCAAGGAAGATACGGCATATCTGTGCGTGCACTTCACTAAAGACCATGAAGGAAACAAGATCAATACACCATATCCAGAGAATCCTATACGTCATATTCAAGCCATATGGAAATAAAATATTCTGGAAGATATCAAACGTGGTCCCTACTCCAAGAAACCCCTAATACGCTGTATCAAAGACTCTCGATACGCCGTATTGACCTTTTTCCAGACCTTATAAATAGAAAACTCAAAAACGAGTTTTAGGTGTGCTAAATCATATTTTCGATACCTAAACCATAAAAGTCGATTTTCAAAGGAGAAGAAGAGCAGAAGAGGTCTTGCAACGTGATCAATTCCATAGGAAACAACTTATAATCTCCTATACTCTTGTAATCGTTCAGTTTTTGGTATCATTCGTTATCTCGATTAGTATACCTTGGCTAAATTATTACTCTTGTATTGATTATGACATTTAAAGGCTAATACCTTCGAGTATTAGCCATTATTATGAAGATCTGAATGTTTGGTTTGTTTATCTTGATTGCTTAATTTGTCGTTGATTGCTTGTTTATGTTTATCAATTTATACTTGTTTACGTGCTTTTGTATGCGACCTATCATTCAACCGAATCTAGTGATATTGACCAAGTAATCTAGATGTTGGGATGTCTCTCCATATAGTGATGTATACATCTAGACCAATAGCATCACACATAACGACCTATCTTTTCCCTTAGATTGTGAGCTTAGTTGGACCAGCAGGTGACCCAGGGATCAACGAGTACGTTCTTAGTTAATTGGTAAAGACTTGGTTAGTGGACTACTTGTGTATGAATTGCCATTAAGCAGTAAGTGGGTAAAGTCTCCATGACCTAGGTTTAACAAGACTACCATTGCTTTAATCCCTAAAATAGATTATAATCAGCAAATAAAGATGCTTTATGTGGATACGTTTAATTGTGATAGAATTCTATGTGTCTAAGTTTAAGGAAGAAGTACCGCCTTAATCTTAAGAATGATATGCCGCCTTGAGATAAGTAATCATTGGACTAAATAAACAAACCAATGTTCTGATTAGATTAATAATGGTTAATACAGTTTTCTTATATTTGGCTAGACCGCCCTTTTATCTTCTGTTAATTTGCTTGCGTGTGTTTTAGTATCTTAAGTTGATTTTAGTCACCACAAAACCCGTGCTAGTCTCTCAGGCTGAAAACCCCCTTATCCGTTAGATTTAGGATTAACATAGGTTTAGCATAGGTTTAACATAGAATATAATTAACCTAGTTTAGATAACCAAAATATTAATAGATTGAAAAGATTATTTCTCGCTCTTAGTGATCGACACCCTACTTACCACGAAACTACCACCAATCGGGTACACTACCCGTTAAGTGTGTTGTTTTTTGTTATGTTGGCAAAATATAAATTTAAAACTTGAAATCATAAAATTAACACCACACAATGACACATCACAAACTATGACAATATCATAATAAGGCTAGCACTTAAGGTGCTTAGCCACTTATAGTACAGATAAAATATGTCATAATGAAAGAATTATTGGATTTAATGAACATAATAATCTTACAAACTGTATGATGAATATTTAATACAAAGAATGATAAAAACGATTTCTCCTTTGAGCTAGTGATGAATGTGGCCGAATTCCTTGCCCTATAGAAGCCTTAGATGATCTCTGAGAACTCCTCTCCCATGAATGATATGAATGTACAGGATATGGGCCTCTATTTATACTTTTTGACCCAACTACGATGTAGTTGTAAGTGTGGAACTACGCCGTAGTTCATTGACTCAACTTTTCCATTAATAGCTATTTTTAACTACGGCGTAGTTGTAAGGGTGAACTACGCCGTAGTTATGCCTAAGCACGTATATCCTTGATGACTCATGATAACTACGGCGTAGCTAAGAGGTTGGGCTACGTCGTAGTTCCTTATATGCCTTGGTCCATCTTTAAGCTATGGCGTAGTCCATACGGGGAAACTACGCCGTAGTTTTCTCCTAGAAGTCCATACTTGGTACATTTTGTACACTCTTCGATCCAATTCCCTCGTCATTCTGTTCTAATGCTCATAATTTCATGTATATGAAATATAAAGTGATTAAGTACACATTTTAACCCCATATCAAATAATTATGAACAATTTGTAAGGGATTTTGATACAAAAGGTATAAAGTATTTGATGTTATCAATATCCCCCCACTTGACTTCTACTTGCCCTCAAGTAGACCCGTTAGAATAATTTCTAAAAAGATATCCCCCAAATTAACTCGGGAGATATGAATTTACAAACTACCTATGCTAGAAAATACCAAAGCCAAACACCCTACGAAAAGGGAATCAAAATCACTTAACTCTTACTAGTCTAAGTGTTTCATTTTGGGGTGATCACTCAATAGCACAATCATAGCATGTATTCTATCATAGTCTTGGAAAATACACAAAACTACACCAACTAGAGGTAAAGTCTAAACAACTCTTAAAGGCAACATGGGTGACACATACAGGTTTAATCAGGCGAATAATCCTAACTGATACCAATGCTTCAAAAAAGCGACAAAACAACACATGCTCGTCTAAATCCATGAACGAGACATATGTGATTGCTCAAATCCTTAACTCGAGCAAGCTAAAGGCTAAAATTATTAAAGGGCAAGATAAGACATGGGATGAACATTTAATTGGTATTAAATAAAGTAAACACAAAACAAAGTAGTCTAAAATTCACAGTTTCATCGTCACTGGCCACCATCCTTTCATTAGCTAGAACTTCAAGGTTCAAAAATCTGATCTTTAATAATAATCGGTTAGTATCGAAAGTATAGATGTGAAGTTCTGCCATTTGATGAAGCAGATGCGTACTAGCCCAACCTTCAGAGAATTAGTTGGTTTATAAACGTGCCAACTTATGGTCTTTAATGAGTATTAAACGAAATAAGTTAGGCTTAATTGAGATCACTAACATTTAGTCAAATTTGACAATGCTACATAAGTGTGAAATGAAATACATTAACTACTACACACATTTTTTTCATAACAACAATACATGATAAAAACTTTTATAGCATGTAATAATGATAATCATCCCTTCACCTAAGATAAGCAGTATCGAAAGTAATAGTGATACCGGGGGTCTTCAATGATAGAAATGATAGGTCTTTTATGAAAGCGAAATTTCTAAAACCATCTACCCGAACCATGGATTTCAAGCAGACAACAACTCCTCAACTATGAAATAATATACTACATGGAAGGCTAAGGTGTAATGGTGTAACGAAACATACAAAATTTAGGTTGAAACAAAGAATGGCTCAACAGGTTGTTCTAGGGGTATCTTGCACTAAAAATGAGTGCAACAGCAGGTTTTAACACAGGGGTCGACAAGTCGGTGTAACAAGTTGATAAATGCACACAGTAATATACATATGGGCTAATTTTTTGTGTAAATCCTATAATGTTTCCTTCTTGAACTATCTATTTCTATCACTCAATTAGGTCTCGTAATGATGTACAGGCTAAGTTTTATAGTCTACAATACTATCGGCACAGTCATATTTGGTGGATTATATAATAACATATGAAAACGGAAATATGAGGCAAACCTCACCAATGGAAATAAAAGGATAAATTGTGCTAGGCAAAGACCTATTCTAGTTTTAGTAAGAAAAAAACATGTCAAAAAATTTTAAAAATGGCAAATTTTTTTAAAATAAACTAAAAAATCAAGGGCAAATTATAGGTCAAGTGATCTACTCCCATTCCCCCACTTGGTTTGTAAAATGTCCCTATTGTACATTAAAAGAATAAAAATAAAAGACAAGAGTAGAATTAGAATAGAAAATGTGGACACTAGAAGGGGGGTTGAATAGTTTACAAGTTTGTTTTCGTTTTAAAAGTTTGCTTTCAAAATATTTAGATTCGAGTTGTATGTTTAACCAATTCACAATATGAACAAACAATATTACAAACTAAACTAAAGCTAGATAACAATGACAATAATATGAAGAGGTAAGGAAAGGAACAATCAAACCAAGATGCCAAGATTTTATAGTGGTTCGGCTACGAAGTACCTCTTCGCCCTACTCCACTCCTCGAGTATCCTACTCGAGATTTCACTATGTCAACAAGCTCCCTTTAAGTGGAGAAAACTGTTTACACGCCGCTTATGTTGTTTTCCGACACTAAGCTAAATGTTGAGTCCTAGTCTTAGCTAGAACCAATCTACCATTTCATAATCAACACACAATCACTAGATCTACACTATCGGATTTAAACACAATCCGAATCACACAAATACACAAGATAATTACAATAGAGATTTAGAACTTAGACGAAGAGAGGAGAGATCACTAAATAACAATTTGTTTTTTGGCAAATATGAATGTTCTTCTTTTGCACTTGAATGAGAAAGAAGAGATGAGAAGAAGAGATTAGATCACTTGAAACAAGATCTAAGAATGTTAGTGATCAAGAGATTTAAAAAGAGAAAGAAGATTTTAGAGAGAGAAAGTTATATGAAAATTTTATGATAAGAGGTGTGTTTTTCTGTAGGGAATGGAGCAACATTTATAGGCAGGAAAACCTAACGGTCACTGGGGGCGGTCCCGACGGTCCCAGATATATCTGGGGGCGCCCAGTAGACTACGCTGTTGTTTTTGTCTTTTTGTGGGGAATATTGTATCTGGTATGAAACCTTCCATTTTGGGGGAAAATATGAATTTCAAATTTATAGTTTTTAATAAAACATTTCTTTTAATTAGAAATTATTTTGTATAATTAATTTTGTGAAATTCTTTTGTAAAAATGTGATGGATAAGAGAAAACTATTTTCTTGATCACTAATCATGCTTAATGATTTGTTTGTTCATACCTTAAGTGAATACTAATCTTAGAAATGGAATTTTATGATTAATAATTTGTAAACGTTTAATTCTGTCGTAAATGTTTTTACATTTTCTTATTATCAAAACGTTGAGAGGTCAAAAAATATAAATAACATTTTTAGACATTATTTGTATTAACAATCTCCCCCTTTTTGATGATGACAAAATATAAAATCATTTTGTATAAATTAAAAGTTACTAATTATTAATGAGCTTTGTTCCATTTCTCCCCCTTTTTGTCAAATTCAAAAAGCATGATCGTCGAGTAGTTGTAGAAAGAAAGAAGTCGACGATATCAAGACTCCCCCTGGATGTATGCTCTCCCTCGTTTGGGGCACCAAGGGATCGATATTATAAAAATTGTTTGCTACAAAACAAAGTTAGAGGTACAAGTGCAAGACAAATATCTTTTAAACATAACATTTGATTCAAGTCACCCAAAAGAGAGTTTCATTCAACAATCAAGAAACTCATACAATAGTAAATGTAAGTAATACATTCATACAACATAAAATAAAAATAGAGCTAATACGACCCAAAAGACCATTAATCCATAAGGTACACTACAATCTAAACATATTTCATGAGATAGAGAGAGATAAGACTACATAGGTCCTAAATGATTCATGATTAATAGGGGGTGACTTTTTGAGTAAAAAGGTTTTGGGTGACACGTTTATGAAAATTTTGAAATCATTTCAAGGTGGAGGTGGAAAGTATGAGGTGATTGCGGTAGTGAGAAGATACTCAAGATGAGCAAACATGATGTTCATCTTATCTCTTAAGGTTAAGAAAAGAGTTCGGTTATAAGAGAAACATATGCAAGTTAACCCATGGTAGTTATAGTAAAGAGGGTAGCCCATGATAGGTGGTTGAGGTTGTTGTGGAGATGGTGGTGATGAAGTATCATGAATGTGATCAAGAGGAGTGATTGGTGACAAAGAAAGTGTGATATCCAAGGAAGGATGTCTTTGAAGTGGTTGAGGGTTTAAAGGTCTGGGAGGAACATCCAAGATGTTGTCAAGCAAAGGGTTTAAATGTTGAGGAAAAGTTGGTTCATTTGATGATGGTGGTGAAATTTGAAGTTTTGATTGAAAAGGCTTAATGAGGTTTGATTTGTGGATGAAGTTTTTGATGGTGCATTTGGAGGAGTTAGATATGAAGAAGTTGTTGTAGGAGAAGGTGTAGTGAGGTTATCATTATCATTTGTGAGATCAACAAATACTTGTTTTGGAGGTATGATGGTGAGTTTGATTTTCTTAAAGCCATAGGGGGAAGAGGCTTGAGTAGAATCCATGGTAGAAAGATTTAAAGAAGATGAAGATGAGAAGAAGAGTGGGAAGGATGGCATATTTAATTAGGAAGTATAGGATCAAAGTGGGAAAGCATGAGGATTAAGAGGATAGGTTCTAAAAGTGGTTTAGCAAAATGCAGGAAGTTTAGCTGGGTCTAAGAAAGAATAGTCAACTGCACAGAAAATCAAGTAGTCACAGTAAAATTTCTGTGACTTCTGATGGCGGTCCCATATTTACATGTCGATCCCAGATATATTAGGGGCACGCCCCTTATTTATGGGGGCCGTTCTCTGGAGACAGGGAAATTTTCTAGTTTTTCCTGATTTTCTGTAAGCCCTGTACAGAAAAAGTTTCCTAAATTTTCCATTTTCAGTCAATCCTATTTCATCATGAATCATTTAATATTTAATAGTCAAATTCACAAAATCAATTGTTCCAAATTCTATTGAATAAGCACATGTTAACTAAGAGATAAGCATGTATAGTGTCATACAAGTAATCATAGTGTATCAAGGTGCATGCAAACAAGTGTTTAGGATGATAAAAATGAAATGATCATCCAAGGCAAGTTATGTTACCCATACTACATACTAACTTATCACTAAAAAATATAAGTTTAAGTACTTAAGCTTCATAATAAAGTAATAAATAAGATCAATAATGTTTTATAGAAATTTTCCAAATTGCTCACTTCTTCATGTTCTTCTACAAGTTTCCGAGGCCCTTCTCGATTGACCTTAATCCACCACGGTGCTCATTTCGTAACCAAACCTGACGATTGATGATTTCAGTTTGGCGGGTGTAAAAAGGTTCCAAGTGAGGGTCAATCTTAGGTGGGTTTTGAAAGACTTGAGGGACATCGTTTGTTAGGGAGTTAACAAAGCGAATGGGGGAAGGAGTGCTTGCACGCGAGGTTCCTTCGTCATTCCTATCATCATCATCGTTAAGATGAGAGGATGATGGTTGATCAAAGGCAGAGGAGGAAGAAGTTGAGTGACGACCTCTTCTCGTGCCACGATCCTTTCTAGTCTTTCGCTCTTGTTGAGTGGTAAGAGGATTCATGACACGATCATACAAGACATATGACTCTTTAAACAACTCAGGATTCTTGTTCATGATGAATTTAAACAAACGAGTTAATAGCATACCATACAGTAGAATTAACCTAGATTGTTTAGTGACCTACTCCATTCATTTCACCATGTAGTAGGCGAGATTGAATTTTTTGGAGTTTGCAACATAATAGAGCATGTAACAAAGACACGCGGGAACATGGTCCCGATTTCCCCCCAGACAGAAGACATTTTCCCTAATAATTTCTTCTAAAGGTTTTAAGGTAGACATAATTTCACGGGTGAGAATTTGATGATCTTGGACATCAATTTCTTGCTCTTGATGGATGCGAGTGACTTGACCTTCTCGATCAGTTCGAATAAACGGAATGATGTCATCAGGAGAAGGAGGGTTGGTTTGATATGGACCTTCCGAAGGGACACCATATGCCAACTCATCAAGTGACCATCTATCAGTAAAGACACAAGCACTCTCACAAGGTATGTCAAGAATTTGAGCAAAATCTTCAAGAGAGTAAGAAAAGAATTGATTTTGAATTACAAATTCGACAAACATTTGACCCTTGTCAGAATAGTTCAATTGAAATTTACTATAAAATTCAAGTATAAAGTGAGGACAAATTTAGTCATTGATTTCAAGAAGACACTCAAAGTCTACAAAGTTGAACAAAGACCGAAAATAGTTTAGATCCGTAAAGTCATCAAAAACCACCCGACCCTCATGAATGTAGCGACTTTTAAGGTTTCTTAGTTTTTCTTTTATAGGTGAACGGTATTCAGGGGAAATAATTAGAATGTAGTGTCTTGTATTTTTATAGTCTTCAGATGATTTGCGAGGCATGGTTTCCTAAAAAAATGAAGTCACATTTTATTACCTTTTTCTTGTAATATGTTATGAGCATTGTTTCTAGTGTGTGCCTAAATGTCACAAATGTGGAGTAACGATTAACTCGACCTAAAATTAAAATCATAAGAGTTAATCCAAACGCTCTTTAGTTTGATTTTGCTCATCCAAACATGTCGAAAAATACATATGAATTATGTATCTCGACCTTTGTTCATGAGATCATTATGCATGTGTTGAAAAATGTTTTTAAGTTGTATTGACAATGCATAACAACAATTTTATTATATTCCTAACGTGAGTGATTTGAAAATAAAATTAGGGTATTGGTTTGAAATCAATTTTTCGACAAACTCAATAACATATGCAAATCCTATGTCTACAGGAAGCATATTAGCTATATATTATAACCTAGTAGTCCTAATTGTACAAAATTGAAATAAAAATAGGAAATCCCCAATTTCATTTTTTGTGTTCATTATGAAACCTAGACTCAGATTGAAAGAAATTTTATGAAATAACTTACAATTAATGATGTTCATGATGTTAGCAATGATTGTAGATGTTGATTTTATCTTCAATTAGAGTTTTAATGGTTGATCTTGAGTTTTTGGGTTGTTTTGTTCGTGTTCGTCACTGCAGTATGGAGAGGGGGTGTTTGTTTTTGTGTTTTGAATTTTTTTACTAAGTGTGGAGATATGAGTTTTATGTTGGCAGTCCCATGTCGTCAGGCGGTCCCAAATATATTGGGGGAGGGGGGCGCCGAAGATATGGAGGCCGTCCTCAGCAGAGGATTTTAGACTTAGTTTTGACAAAAAAAATTACAAAGAGGAGCGACATTTTAATTTGCATTTCGCTAATTAAAAATGCTCAAAGTACTTCGAATGAAGTATTTAAGTTGTCACGACACGGAATGGAACACGGACAAGAATCGAAACTAGAAGAAGGAGAAGCAGACTATTATGATTTATGGAATGTGTTCCATCATTCCTAAACCAAGACGTAGATAGTTAAACGATTCACGTTTAAGTGGTTTTATAAGAATGTCGGCGATGTTGTCGACGGATGGCACTTTTTCGATTGAGATATGTCCTTTCTGGACATTATCACGAAGAAAGTGGTGACAAATTTCGATGTGTTTAGTACGTGAATGTTGCACCGGGGGTTTTTGCTAAGGTCAATCGCTCCTTTGTTGTCGCACATGATCGGAAAATTGTCGTGTTGTATGTCGTAGTCGATGAGAGCTTGTTTCATCCATAGTGCTTGTTGACATGCCTTTCTGGCGCTTACGTATTTGGTAGATAAGCAAGAGCGTTTGTTTCTTTGAGAACCAAAATGTCAAACAACATCCCACGAACGTACAAATATTGCTAGTGCTCTTCCGGTCCACATAATCTCCCTCATGATCATAGTCGGCATATACTACTATTCCTATGCCGGTCCCTTTAGGATACCATAATCCTAAGTGCGTAGTGCCTTTAATGTATGAGAAAATATGCTTTAACGCTTTATAGGGAGAGTTGTGGGAAGCTCTTGGAAGCGGGCCACAAAGGCCAGCACTAACATGAGATGCGGTCCTAAATCCGTTAGGTATAATAAAACCTACCTATCACTGCCTCGATACTTGGTACTACTCTACCGCCACACTCTTCGATCTTCGTAGTTTGGTATCGGAGGACATGGGGGTTTTCATTGGTTTAGATTCTTCTAAGCCAAATTTCTTAGCATTTCTTTAATATATTTAGATTGATTAAAGAAAATACCATCTTCCATTTGTTTTATTTGTAATCCAAGGAAGAAGTTAAGTTCACCCATCATGCTCATCTCGAACTCGTCATGCATGATTTTGGCAAATTCATCACACATGTCTTGACAAGTCGAGCCGAATATAATGTCGTTTAACATATATGAACAATGATGAGGTTTGAACTTTTCCTCTTAGTAAAAAGAGTGTTATCTACCATTCTCAATTTATATTCATGTTTAATAAGAAAGACTTTTAGTCTAACATACTAAGCTTTGGGTGCTTGTTTAAGACCGTATAAAGCTTTCTTTAGTTTATAAACATGATCTGGTTTTTCAAAGTCAATGAATCCTGGGAGGGTTTGTGCCACGAATACCTCCCTCATTGATAAAACGTTCAGAATGTACATTTTTACATCCCCCCCCCCCATTTGGAAATTTTACCCTTTAAATCTAAAATACAAGCATAAGCTAATCGGGGTGGAGTATCCTAATTCGACTCAAAGTCTAGCAACTGGGGCATAAGTTTCATCATAATAAATGCCTCTTTGTTGATTATAGTCTTGAGCAACTAACCTAGCCTTATTTCAAGAAACAATATCATTCTCGTCTAACTTATTTCTAAACACCCACTTAGTTTCTATGATTATCATATTCTTAGGTTGTGGAACTAACACTCAAACGTCGTTAGCAATGAATTGATTAATCCTTCTGCATAGCGAGTACAACTTTCATCTGCTTAGCCTTCAATCTCATTCTTAGGTTTATAGTTATATAAAACAAAAGAAGTTACTTTTGGTTTAAGGGTTTTCCTATGACATTTTCTGATGGATGTTTGCCTGATGCGAGTCAGATAATATTGACTATTTTGGTCATCTCTAAAGTTTCATCCTTATGTCATTTTCTAGTTTTTTCTTTTCGGTAACCTTAATTGCTTCTTCTTCATCTAAGTCATCATCCACTAATGGGTGATATCTTAGAGGGTGGAGTAGTTTCATCAAATGTCACGTTGAGTGATTCTTCGACTTTCGTAGTATGTTTGTTAAGGATGGTGTAGGTTTTACTATTTTGCGAGTAACCTAAAAAGATACCTTCATATGACTTTGGGTCAAACTTTGTAAGGTAGTCTTTAGTGTTTAAAATGAAGCACTTGCTTCCAAACACTCTAAAGTAATCTAGAGTAGGTTTCCTACCTTTTAAGAGTTCGTAAGGTGTTTTTCCTAAGATGGCTCTAATTAGGATTCGGTTGAGAATGTATGTTGAAGTGTCTACCGCGTTACACCAAAACTTTTGTGGTAACGATTGCTCATTCAACATAGTCCTACTCATTTCTTGAAGTGTCCTATTCTTCCTTTCAACCACGCCATTTGATTGAGGAGTGCGTGGAGCTGAGAAGTTATGTGTAATTCCATTGGCATTACAAAACTCTCCAAATTGCACCTCATTATCAAATTCTCTACCGTGGTCGATTCTTATTGACACTATTGTACATCCTAATTGGTTTTGAATTTTCTTACTAAATATTTTGAATTGATCGAAGGCTTTAGTTTTGTCCTTAAGGAATCTAGTCCAAGTATACCTAGAGTAGTCATCTACTATGACTAAGGTGTAGCGGTTTCCTCCGTAACTCCGTACGGCGGATGGACCGAAGAGATCCATATGAAGGAGTTCTAAGCATCTAGTCGTTGAGACTATATTCTTAGCCTTATGACTAGCGTGAGCTTGTTTTCCAATTTTGCAAGCATCACAGAAGTGTTGATCAAACTTAAGCTTAGGTAAGTTTCTAACTAATTCCTTAGATGCTAACGATTGAATGAGACGCATATTTGCGTGACCTAATCTCCTATGCCACAACGTGGAGTTTTCATCAATCGTTGCTAGACAAATTTTGTCTTTAGGCTTATTTCCTAATTTCATCACATATAAGCCTTTCTTCCTAATACCTCTACCTATTACCATCCTTAGTAATTTCACTATCATGTTTAGAGAAAATTACTCTACACTTATTATCACATATTTGTCCTATACTTAACAAGTTAAATCTTAAGTTATCTACATGTTTTACATTATCTATTTTGAGAGTCATTCAAAATCGTACCTTTGCCAATGATGTTACCGCGAAGATTGCTACCAAAAATAACATTATCTCCGTCATGTGTTTGGAGCATCCGTTATCCTTTATCCACTCATCGGGTTCCAAGTCGACTCCAAGGAATTTCTATTTATATAAGGCAACACCTCAAACATTTGGTCCCCAATATCTCATGAGTCTAAAGTTGTTATTGCTAAACATCCCTTGCATTTGATGCAGTTGGTTGGGATTTGGGAATGGAAGACACATTTCCCATGGCATGTAACTTTGACGTTGGAAATTGTTCCAAGTTACAAGAAGGTTACGAGGTTGATTTTGTCGACCAACGTTTCTTTTTTGGTTGCGGTGTTTTAGGACGATAATAATTATTGATGACTCTTTTAGGTGGTGGAGTTTTTGATCTAAAACTAGGTTCCAAAAATCTAACTCCGGGTTTTAACAATGGCTTATAAAATTGTTTAACTTCATTATCACTAGCAACGGGAACTTTGACATTGTTTACTATTATGTGTTTTGGTCTAGGACCCAAAATAGATTTTTGAAAAGACACACTTTTCTTTTATCTAGGCGTAGTTGCTAGTGGCGGTCCCATAATTGCTTTGGGGGCCACCTGCATACTAAGGGGGTTGCCCATATTTATGGGACCTCCATCAGAGGATGCCTTTTTCTGAGCTTTCACAAATTGTATTTCCTTAGTTCCACTAGATGATGCTTTAAATGAATTAAACCCTAAACCTAACTTATCACCGGAGGGTTTTTGATTACTTAACATTTCTTTTAAGCAATGTGTGCTATTTTCAAACTTGGTTAGTTTAAGAGCTTACTCTTTAAGCTTTTCATTTTCAATTTTAATCATATGACATTTTACACATTCAAGATCAACTCCCTTGTTTTTCTCTAGTGTAGATACTTTTTCTTTTAGAACACTAAGTTCTTTTTCTAAACTATTTCTAGTGGCTTTTAATCTTTTGTTTTTAGTGATTATCTTTAAACTCATTTTGCACAGTTTATCATATTCATTATCTAATACTAAATCATCTATTGACGAGTTTTCATCACTAAAGTAAGAGGATTCGGAACATACCTCACCCGATGCTTGAGCTACGAGACACGTTTCGTTTTTTACCTTCTCATTATCTTCTTCACCGCTATCACTCAAAGAACCTCCGACAAAAGCTCTTTGGTTCTTGTCTTTCGGTGGTTTTGGACATTCTCAAATAAGATGATTCAGATCGCCGCATCTAAAGCATTTTCTATCACTTTTACCGTTCTTGCCATCACGACTTCTTTGGAATGTCTTTTTCTCGTTCCAAGGTTGTCTCACTAATCTAACTCTTCTCTTAAAGAACTTCTTGAAGTCTCTTACCGCCATGGCGTATTTTTCGTCTTTACTTCTGGAAGTCGAACACTCTTCATCACTAGATTCTTTCTTAGCCTTTAAAGCAAAAGATTTCCTTTCAACTTTTGTTTTGACTATTTCGGAATCTTTCTTGATGATCATTTCGTAAACTTTGAGGTTCTCGATAAGTTCATCAAGAGATAGTGACGTTAAATCTTTTGACTCTTCAATCGTCGTGACCTTTCCTTTTCATTTAGGATGTAGCGCCCTAAGAAACTTCCTAACATAAATCTTGCTAGAATAACCTTCATCAAGAGATTTTAGACTAGTAATAATAGTGTTAAATCTAGCAAAAAGCACTATCTATAGATTCGTCTTTGGAAATGACGAATTGTTCATATTGTTGAACCAAAAGGTCAATCTTATTATCTTTGACTTGATTATTACCTTGATGGGTGATTAACAAAGTTTTCCAAATTTCTTTTACCGTATTACACATGAAAATTCTTTCATATTCTTTTCTTGGCAAAGCGTTGTAAATAACCAATTTGGCTTTGTTTTTTTTTCGCAAGCCTCTTTTTAAGATCATCACTTTGTTTTTCAAAAGGGATAAGCTCATCTAGTTTGGTTTCTGGATTTTGTTCAATAGGTTGAAAATCACCGTTAGTAATGGCACGCCAAAGATCAAGATCTTTTGATTTAAAATGTGTTTTGAATTTATTTTTCTTATAAATAAAACTATCACTTTCAAAGAGTGATGGTCTTTGCATGGATTGCCCTTCTAGATATTTGTCAAAATCTATAGATCGATCCAAGCTTTAAAATACAGTATATTTTAAAAATCTTGACTGACCTCGGCTTCTGATACCAATTGTGAAAACTAGAAGGGGGGTTGAATAGTTTACCGGTTCGTTTTACGTTTTTAAAAGTTTGCTTTCAAAATACTTAGATTCGAGTTGTATGTTCAACCAATCAACAATGTAAATATCTAAACTAATACTAAATAACAATGACAACAATATAAAGAGATAAAAAGGAACAATCAAACAAAGACGCCAAGATTTATAGTGGTTCGGCTACGAAGTCAATCTTCGTCAGCCCATCCTTTCCCCGAGTATCCGTACTCGAGATTTTTACTAAGTCAACAAGCTCTCTTTACGCGAAAAAAACCGTTATTACACGTCGCTTACGTTATTTTTCCCGACACAAACAAAATGTCAAGTCCTAAACTTAGCTAGCTAAACAATCTAACCACTTCAACAAGCACTGACACAAATCACAAGATCCACACATATCGAATTTACACACAATCCCCGATCACATAAATACACAAGATAATTACAATATGGAGTTTGATACTTAAAAAAAGAGGAGAGATCACTAAATAACAATTCGTTTATTGACGAATACGAATGTTCTTCTCTTGCACTTGATAGAGATGAGAGATGAGAAGAAAAAATTAGATCACTTAAAACAAGATCAAACAATGTTAGTAATCAAGAGATTTAGTGAGAGAAAGAAAATTTTTAGAGAGAGAAAGAAGACTGGAAAAATTCGTGCAAAGAGGTGTGTTTTTCTGCCAGAAATAGTGTAGTATTTATAGCCAGAAAATTCAACGGTCGTCTGTAGGCGGTCCTGACGGTCCCAGATATATCTGGGGGCCACCGTGCCTATAAGGGGGCCGCCTAGTAGACTTTGCTCCTGTTTTTGTCTTTTTGCGAGGAAGGTTGTATCTGGTATGAAACCTTTCATTTAGGGGGGGGGGGGGATTTGAATTTCAAATTTAAGTTTTAAATAAAAGTTTTCTTTTAATTAAAGAAATATTTTGTATATCTATTTTTGTGAAAATACTTTTGTAAAAAATGTGATGGTTAAGAAAAAATATATTTTCTTGATCACTAATCATGCTTAATGATTTGTTTGTTCATACCTTAAGTGATTAATAATCTTAGAAATGGAATTTTACGATTAATAATTTGTAAACGTTTAATTTTATTGTAAACGTTTTTACATTTTGTTATTATCAAAACTTGAGAGGTCGAAAAATATAAATAACATTTTTAGACATTATTTGTATTAACAACGGTTATTACGATTGAATGAAAAAATCTTGTTTGGTTACAATTATACAATGTAATGATTCATTGAAATGAATGACTCATTACATCAAAAACTACTATTTTCATTCCATAGGAGTCCCCTCCTTTTTTTTCATTACGTCCGTAATGTAAACAAAATTACATAAAAGTCCACCATTAACTAACCACATTAAATACACTTCTTATTAACTATGGCCATTTTAGTATATATTTTTTTATCAATTGCATTCCGTCCTATCATACCAACCAAACATTACATTACATCATTTATTCTATTACGTCACTTATTCCATTCATTTAACATCTCATTACGTCCTATCAAACGAACCCTTATTATGGATGAATCAATCCGGGTACTTGTTATGTTTATCAATGACTAGCAATAATAAGTCTTATACCAATTCAACCAACAATTGTGTTTTAATGATCTATTTAGGTACAACTTATGTCGATTATGCAACCATCTTTCTCTTTAACTAGATGGAACTAGTATGAATTGCTAACTAACAATAAGTTGTCTTGCACAAACCATTAAACACAATCTCAAATCAAACAATGTATTTCATAAATATGAATGAATGCATTCAAATTATAAATCAATGTAAATATAAATGCGATAATCCAAAAACAACGATGAAACCCTAAACATGGTTACCAAACGAAATTACAACGAGATTAGCCTAACATGGTTATGGAGATCGTATATGTGTTGCTGCTCTCTATGTCTTACGTATTCAATCCTAAAGAATTAAATCCCTACTCCTTATGCACGTTGCCGAGAAATAAAAATAACACAAGTGTTTGTCGGCTGAATAAGAGAATGTGGCTGCCTCTCTTTTTTATATTTGTG
>BQNB010099908.1:0-24823 GCA_026074375.1 Tanacetum coccineum | reverse complement strand
TATATATCTTGTGTTATTGATCTAAGATGTGACACGCCCCGGACCCTTATTCCGCTGCGACCCAATTTAGGGGTGTTACATCCTCAACCCCCGGAAGAAGGTAATTCTAAGAATTCTGATGCTGTAATCGAATCTTTCTCTCCATCTCCTATCCCCGTTGAGGATAGTGACTCTCTTATAAAGGAGATCGATTTATTTCTTACTCCGGATGACTCGATGCCACCGGGCATTGAGAATGATGACTATGACTCTGAAGGGGATATCATTTTCCTTGAAGAATTACTTAGCAGTGATTCCCCTTTACTTCCTGAAAATGAGTCATTTCATTTTGATGTTCCATCATCCCCTTGCCCTCCGGCGAAACCATCGGATAATGATAAAATTGAGCCTGATATAGGACTTTTTACTACAAAAGTGGTGGGTGATATTTCTGAACACTATATTCTTATACCTAGACTTTTACCCACCCAACCCACCCGTTGTCCAGTGATTCAAACTTTGCTTCCATTTTCATCCGTTTATCCGAAAATGAGGACAAAGTTTTCAATCACGGTGTTCTTGCTTCAAAGTAGAAATATCCTCCTTCTTCATCACATCGGGGCTTTAAAACTTCCAAGCTTTTTCATCATGAAAGCCCAATGTTGATTCATGGAGAAAACACTCCTAATTTGGGTGTTCGTCATCCCCATTTTTATCCCCCTTGACAAAGCTCAAGTATGGGGGGATCGGGTCAAGCTCAGTGACCTTAAACAAGCGCTTCGTGGGTGGCAACCCATGCTTATCCATTCTATCTTCTTTCTTATTTCTAATAAGTGTGTTGTGATGAGGCTCGCCTCTACCATTATCCGTGTTTGTATATTTTGTGGTTTATTGTCCTGGATTGCCCGGATTGTAATGACTCTCGTGCTCACAGTTTTATCCTTCACTCACTCGAGCTTCAGATCCTCAGCTTTATTTGGGAATCCGATATCCAAATCTTATCGACTAACGTTTTATCTTTTGGCATACTTAATAAACGGCCTAGATTTACGTAGATACCCTTTAAAACATTGAGGACAATGTTTAATTCTAGTATGGGGGGGATCTTTGATTTGATTGTGCCAGCAGCCGTTGTTTTTGCGTAATCCTGTTTTTACCAACAAAATACCAAAAAAATGAAAATTTTTAAAAATTTTCAAAAAAAACAAAATTAAATGTATTTGTCACAATTTTGACTTTCCTGCTGGGTCGCAATAGAATAAGAATAAATTTTTGTCTCGATCGAGCGTTTGTTAAGTCATAGCTCGTTCCTTAAACTTTTGGGCTAAGCTTATCGACTAATGTTTATCTTTAAGCATACTTAATAAACGGATTAGGATTTACGTAGAGACCCTTCTTAAAACATTGAGGATAATGTTTAATTCTAGTATAGGGGTGTTTCGCGTAATCCCGTTTTTTACCACCAAAATTTCAAAAAAATGAAAAAATTTAAAATTTTTCAAAAATAAAATAAGTGTTTTGTCACGATTTTGACTTTCTTGCTGGGTAGAATAAGAATAAATTTTGACTCGATCGAGCGTGTTGAGCTCTAGCTTGTTCCTTAACTTTTAGGCCAAGCGTTCGCGAAAATTCACGAAGAACGAAAAATGATAGGGTTGATTATGAATTGGATGCTAAACAAGGATTAGTTGGAAATCTTAAGAGCTCATGTATGTAATTTGTGGCTTTTTCTCCCATAAGCTTCATAACCGCAAGACTGATAAAAGTTTGCTGCATCTTGCCAGCTCACAACCGATGTTGCAGCCTTCTAAAAGGTTAAGGAAATCTCCGAGGTCGAAATAAGACTCTTGGACCATTGTGAATTAATAAATGTAAGATCTCTTTTTGTTAAATTTAAATATGCTTTTGAACTTTGACTATTTCATTTTAAGTTTTTAAATAAGATATGTATAAACGGGAAACCTAAGAGTTTTTGAAACCGAAGGTCTATAAGTCTCGATACTAGTCTCTGTGGGGTGTCAAAAGCCTGGTCACTTAGCCGCAAGGTTGGGATGTGCCGAGACGAAAGTTGCTACATGGGATGATCTCGCCTTTAAACTCATTATTCTCGGGTGGAACGTGGAGCATAGAATTTTGCAAAACGTTGATCCATGGTTGAAAGTCGAAATGGCACATTCACCTGATATATAATAATTGTCGGGAGTGAAAAAGTTCACAAGTTATAAATATGAGTAGTGTTAGCATTTTAACTTATATTTAACGGTGATTTCATTTTTACGCTTAGCTTGGGACAAGTGAAAAGTCGGGAATGATAAATTTATCCTTTTTGGGGGCAGTTTAGGATTGAAATGCTTCTTCTTCCGTGACCCGAAAAATTATGAAAATAATGAAAGTCTAAAAATGTTAGTTAGTCGAGAAAAAAAAATACAAAAATATGAGTGGTAATAAGTGTAGATTTATAAATATGGTAAAAACGAGGCGTTTTGAAAACTAAGGGTTTCTTAATTCCCTTTAACGAACACTTATCTACTTTGTGAGGTTATTAGTTTAAGGGCATTGAAATTTTTGGTTTTCTAAACGGATATTTATATCATTACGTAGGGACATGCAATAGTTTAGTATGGGGTATTTTGGTATGTACTTAATTACACATACCTTTTACTTTTAAAAACGAGCCTAAATGACCAAAAACGGACTTAAAATGCAAAATATAAGCTTGTTTTACTATTTATGTTCTGCAGGTATCGGATATTCACAAAAGGACAAAAAAAAGAAAGGCAAAGCAGACAAAACCGAGCATTGGAATGAAAAGAGCGCGAGAAAACGAGTCTGACGGTGCCTCCATCTTTTATTGGGCTGACCCGACTTCATTTATATGGGTCGGACCGACCCATACTTATTAAAGCTCAAAGTTTAATCTACTTATCAAGCCCAACCCAAGTTTAATGATAATAAGTAAATAAATTTGGCCCATGTCTACAAGAAAACTACTCGGCCCATTTGATAGAAAAGGAAATTGTGAGGCCCATCATCCGAAGTCCAAATCAAAACCTACATTTCTGCTATTTATAAGAAACGCAGCAGTAGAGCTATCCATCTTTTTTGTTTGTTCATTTTATTTTATGGCATAGTTAAATTTTTTTTAGCTTATATCGTTTTCTTGTATTTTTTTTGCATAGTTCAAGTATTATGTTTCTATGTTTCAGCTTATAATTTCAGCTTGTAAAAGTTTATAAGCTTATTGTATTAAGATATTGGCTTATTAATGAAGATTTTTATTGAGGTTGGTATTTTTGCTTATTGTCTTTATTTCTTTTTCTAGCTTATTTCCAAATAAGCTAATTTAAATAGCTTATTTTGGACTCTATTCTTGAAAGCTTGTTAAACTGAATAGGCTGAGCTTATAGCTTAATCGGTTCTACATCTTATACTTGTTAAGCTCTTCATATAGCTCATTTGAGTAGACTTGTCACACGGCTTATTTACAGCAGCTTATTTCGAATAAGCTAACTAATAGCTTATTCGAAAAAGGATACTAGCTCATTCGTATTAGTTTGTTTCCATTAGCTCAATTCGAAAATAACATAAAGGTGCAACGAGCTTAAAAGCTCAGCTTATTAAAAAGCCTTTGACACCTAAATAGTTTCGAGAGCTTATTAGTTGATTTTAAGATTTTAAATTGCTTATTTGTTAAATGGTTTCGGTTTGCTTATTTTTCTTAAAGAAATATGTTCGTTTGCTTATTGACTTGTGTTTTGAGCTTAAATCTTTAAAAAGCTTAATCTTGTGCTTATTAATATCTCTTGCATCGAATTAGTTGTTACGCTTAGCTTATTGTTTTGTTGAAATGCTTATTTGGTTAAATTTAGTTCGGCTTATTAGATCTCGTATCCGATGTTTTGCAAATGCTTCGTGTTGGATTTTACATTAGTATATTTTTATGTCCTCTGCTTATTTTTAATTAAGTGCTTATATCTAGCTGCTTATTAGAACTCTTTTTGAATTCGCTTTGTTGCTTTAATTTGAGCTGTTGGTCTCGTCTATTTGGGGCCAAGCTTTGGTTTCATTGGTAGAAATTAAATAGGGCCTTGGATTTGTTTGCTTGGGCCTGTTGGAACCGATGGACTATTTGTTTGCTTAATTCATTATTGGGGCCAAGTATACCATTTAGTTGTAAATTGCATATTAATGTTAACTGTTATGTTGTAACAGTTGAGTTTTATTTTGTGCTTGATTTTGGTACGATCAACTCATGAGGCGTGGACTAACAGTTTAATAAGCAGATATAATTTAATTATTTACTTTAGCTTATTATAATCGAACTGTATCGTTTTATTTGCGCTCTCCCAATTCGGTTCAATTTTCTATCCTTTTTCAATTAATTAGTGTAGCTTTAGTTTATTAAATTTAGTATTGCTTATTTGATCATAATTTTGTTCATTTAATTTTAAAATTAATTCTAGTGTATTTTTAGAATAAAAATAGTTTTTAGCCAAAAACAAAATTATATGACATTCAAGCATCAAACCAAGCGCTTTCGTGAATTTCAATTCATCTTTCGCCGTGAAAATGAAACTCGGAAGATAGACTATTACTTTTTCTAAATTAATTTTCTTTTCTAACGGGAAATACTATATATTTATACGACAATCAAAATGGCGTCGCTGCCGGGGAGGGGTGTATGATTTTCACGTAGTGTTTGAAGTTAGTGTCTTGAAGATCCTTTCTTCGGAAAGTTTATTTTTGTACTTATTAAAAATATAAAAATCCAAAAATATTTTCTATCTTCCATTTTTATAAAAAAAAAAACCCAAAAATATTTTCCATTTCTGTTTTATTTTCTTTTATATAAATATTAAAAATCCAAAATATTTTTCTTTCTTATTTTTATTATTTCTTTTCTTATGTATTATTTTCAAAATCTAAAAATATTCTCCTTTACCCTTTTATCCGTTTAATTCTTATTTTTCTCGACCCTCTAGATTTGTTTAATTCTTTCTTGTGTCTTCGTTTAACCAACGCGAGTGTACGGGGTGTGGACAACCGTGTGATGGCTTGTATTGTTATCTATGTATGTGTCAGTAGTGTGGTGTTAATCTTATAAAATGGAATATTTTAAAACGCACTCTGGAGATGAAAGCCAGGCACTTCTGTTGCGGTGAAAGGCCCTATAAACGTGATTTTGTTCGTTTTGTGCTTCGAGAGTTGGAAATTCATCCGCTTATGATCCGAATCTGAATTTTTTCAATAATGCTTAAATTTTTTCCGACTACCCTCCATAGCCCCAGTACGAGACGTATTCTTGTGAGTTATGTGGGAACGATGCTCATTATGGTTACGATTGTCCACCTCAAGTTCCGTTTGTTTACAATCAGGACCCATGTTTCAATCAAAACTTTGATAATAATTTTCCACAAACTTCACCATGTTTTCCACAACAATACCTTTGTTGCGAAGACTGCGGGGATCCTCATGCGACTTTGCAGTGTCAACCGATGAACCAAAATTTCTATACTTCTAATTCTTTCGGTTTTGACAAAATTCAACCCCCGCAGTTTCCCGTCATTCATCAACCTCCTAAAGAAACTAGTGCGGAAATTTTGCAAGCTAGAGAAAATCTCATGAATTCTATACAAACCTTTTTAAAGAAGTTTAATCGTATATCTTTTAGAGAAACACCGAAGGTTTTAACAAGAGTTTGGGAGAAATTTTTTGAAATTCAGCATGCTCAACCTGAGGATATACAAGAATTGATTCATAAACTTCTTAAAGATTTGCAAATTATAAGTGAGGAGCTAGCAGAATATATTAATCTTCCGAGTTGGAATCGTCATGCCTACTACTACGAAGATGATGACAAGGAGTATACTATCGCAATCACACCCGATTTACCAACCCAGGAACCCGATAACTCTCTTAGTATGGGGGACAAGCATCTTAGCACTATTCCGGAAACGGAATCGGACGAAGTAATAAAGTCTAGTGTTGAGAACCTTGTCCCAATCCCAAGTGAGTCTGAGGATTTTTCTAATATCAAAAGTGAGTGTGATGTGCCCGTTTGTGATGATTTTAAGACTTCTTCTAATCCTCTCTTTGATTCTGACAACGATTTTTCCTCTAGTGATGACGAGTCATTTTCTAATGAGGACGTTCCAAAGGAAATTTATTCGAACCCTCTTTTTGATGAAGAAATCATTTCTGCTAAAATTAATGCTTCGATCATTTCTTCTCCTAAGATTGATTCTCTTCTCGAGCAGTTCTCCGGTGAACTCGCTCATATTGATTTAATTCCACCGGGAATTAATGAAACCGACTTTAATCCTGAGGAAGAAATTCGTCTTGTTGAGAGAATGTTGTATGATAATTCATCTCCTCGACCCCCGGAAGAACTTAATTCTGAAAATTCTGATGCTATAATCGATTCTTTCTCTCCACCTCCTATCCCCGTTGAGGATAGTGACTCTCTTATGGAGGAGATCGATTTATTTCTTACTCCGGATGACTCGATGCCACCGGGCATTGAGAATGATGACTAAGACTCTGAAGGGGATATCCTTTTCCTTGAAGAATTGCTTAGCAATGATTCCCCTTCACTTCCTGAAAATGAGTCATTTCATTTTGATGTTCCATCATCCCCTCGTCCTCCTGCGAAACCACCGGATGATGGAATTTTCTTTGATTTTGAGCCCGATACGGGTGTTTTGACTGCTAAAGTGGTGAAGGATATTTCTGAACATTATGTTCTTATGCCTAGACTTTTACCCACCCAACCCACCCTTTGTCCAGTGATTGACACTTTGCTTCCATTTTCATCCGAAAATGAGGACAAAGTTTTCAATCACGGTGGTTCATTCACTTGCTTCAAAGTAAAAATTCCTCCTTCTTCATCACATCGGGGCTAAAAACTCAAGCTTTTCATCATGAAAGCCCAATGTTGATTCATGGAGAAAACACTCCTAATTTGGGTGTTCGTCATCCCCATTTTTATCCCCCTTGACAAAGCTCAAGTATGGGGGGATCGGGTCAAGCTCAGTGACCTTAAACAAGCGCTTCGTGGGTGGCAACCCATGCTTATCCATTCTATCTTCTTTCTTATTTCTAATAAGTGTGTTGTGATGAGGCTCGCCTCTACCATTATCCGTGTTTGTATATTTTGTGGTTTATTGTCCTGGATTGCCTGGATTGTAATGACTCTCGTGCTCACAGTTTTATCCTTCACTCACTCGAGCTTCAGATCCTCAGCTTTATTTGGGAATCCGATATCCAAATCTTATCGACTAACGTTTTATCTTTTGGCATACTTAATAAACGGCCTAGATTTACGTAGATACCCTTTAAAACATTGAGGACAATGTTTAATTCTAGTATGGGGGATCTTTGATTTGATTGTGCCTGCAGCCGTTGTTTTCGCGTAATCCTGTTTTTACCAACAAAATACCAAAAAAATGAAAATTTTTAAAAATTTTCAAAAACAAAATAAATGTTTTGTCACAATTTTGACTTTCCTGCTGGGTAGAATAAGAATAAATTTTGACTCGATCGAGCGTGTTAAGCTCTAGCTCGTTCCTTAACTTTTAGGCTAAGCGTTCGCGAAAATTCGCGAAGAACGAAAAATGATAGAGTTAATTATGAGTTGGATGCTAAACAAGGATTAGTTGGAAATCTTAAGAGCTCATGTATGTAATTTGTGGCTTTTTCTCCCATAAGTTCATAACCGGATTAATATTACGTGCTGTTTTTGGAGATTAAACTTAAATCAACAATTTTTATGTAGTATATAGCAAAAATTTTAGTCTTAGTTCAAACTTATACTTGAATTTTTCAAAAAGAAGTCTTCTCTATATAAAGTAAAATGAAAAAAATGATGAAAAATGAAAAAATATAATAAATAATAATTTATATAACTGGGGCTAGTAAAAGTTTGCCTGTATCTTGCAGCTCACATCCGATGTTACAACAAGCTCAAAGAAAGCCCATATAAGAATAAAAATCCCAAGACTGATAAAAAGTTTGCTGCATCTTTACCAGCTCACAACCGATTTGCAAGCCGTCTAAAAGGTTAAGGAAATCACCGAGGTCGAAATAAGACTCCTGGACCATGGTCGGCTCGTATACCGATGTGGCAGTTGTTTAAAGGACCGAGGTTTAATAATGTTGCTGCCTTCTAAAAGGTCGAGGGTTACAATTGCATCAATGTTATGTTTAATATTAAGTGTGAATTAATAAATGTAAGATCTCTTTTTGTTAAATTTAAATATGCTTTTGAACTTTGACTATTTCATTTTAAGTTTTTAAATAAGATATGTATAAACGGGAAACCTAAGAGTTTTTGAAACCGAAGGTCCGTAAGTCTCGATACTAGTCTCTGTGGGGTGTCAAAAGCCTGGTCACTTAGCCGCAAGGTTGTGATGTGCCGAGACAAAAGTTGCTACATGGGATGATCTCGCCTTCAAACTCATTATTCTCGGGTGGAACGTGAAGCATAGAATTTTGCAAAATGTTGATCCATGATTGAAAGTCGAAATGGCACATTCACCTAATATATAATAATTGTCGGGAGTGAAAAAGTTCACAAGTTATAAATATGAGTAGTGTTAGCATTTTAACTTATATTTAACGGTGATTTCATTTTTACGCTTAGCTTGGGACAAGTGAAAAGTCAGGAATGATTAATTTATCCTTTTTGGGGGCATTTTAGGATTGAAATGCTTCTTATTCCGTGACCCGAAAAATTATGAAAATAATGAAAGTCTGAACATGTTAGTTAGTCGAGAAAAAAAAATACAAAAATATGAGTGGTAATAAGTGTAGATTTATAAATATGGTAAAAACGAGCGTTTGAGAAACTAAGTTTCTTAAATCCCTTTAACGAACACAATTATCACTTGTGAGTTTATTTAAGTTTAAAGGGCATTGAAAAATTTTGGTTTTCTAAACAGGATATTTATATCATTACGTAGGACATGCATAATATGTTTAGTATGGGTATTTTGGTATGAACTTAAATACACATACCTTATAACCTTTAAAAACAGCCAAAATGACCAAAAAACGGACTTAACATGCAAAATATACAACTTGTTTACTATTTATGTTTCTGCAAGGTAATCGATATCACAACAGGACAAAGAAAAAGAACGCAAAGCATGACAAAACCGAATCATGGAATGAAAAGAGCGCGGAAGAAAAAAAAAAACGAGTCTGACAGTGCCCATCATCTTTTATTGGCTGACCCGACCTTCATTATATGGGTCGGGACTGACCCATACTTTATTAAAGCCTCAAAGTTTAATCTACTTATCAAGCTAGCCAAGCTTAATGCAGAAATAAATAAATTTGGCCCATTCTACAAGAAAACTACTCGGTCCCATTTGATAGAAAAGGAATATTGTGAGGCCCATCATCCGAAGTCCAAATCAAAACCTACATTTCTGCTATTTATAAGAAACGCAGCAGTAGAGCTATCCATCTTTTTAATTTGTTCTTTTTATTTTATGGCATAGTTAAAGGTTTTTTTAGCTTATATCTTTTTCTTGTATTTTTTTTGCATAGTTCAAGTATTATGTTTCTATGTTTCAGCTTATAATTTCAGCTTGTAAAAGTTTAAAAGCTTAAAATGTGTTATAATTAAAGATATTTTTGGAATATTAAATGAAGATTTTGTATTGAGGTGGGATAACTTAGCTTATTCCATTTTGCTTATTGTCCTTTATTTATTTTCAGCTTATTTCCAAATCAGCTAATTTAAATAGTTTATTTTGGACTCTATTCTTGAAAGCTTATTAAACCGAATAAGCTGAGCTTATAGCTTAATCGGTTCTACAGCTTATACTTGTTAAGCTCTTCATATAGCTCATTTGAGTAGACTTGTCACACGGCTTATTTACAGCAGCTTATTTCGAATAAGCTAACTAATAGCTTATTCGAAAAAGGATACTAGCTCATTCGTATTAGTTTGTTTCCATTAGCTCGATTCGAAAATAACATAAAGGTGCAACGAGCTTAAAAGCTCAGCTTATTAAAAAGCCTTTGACACCTAAATAGTTTGAGACTTATATTAGTTTTAAGCCTTTAAATTGCTTATTTGATAAATGTTTCGGTTTGATTATTTTTCTTAAAGAAAATATGTGCGTTTGCTTATTCCTTGTGTTTGAGCTAAATCTTTAAAAATCTTAATCTTGTGCTTATTAATATCTCTTGCATCGAATTAGTTGTTACACTTAGCTTATTGTTTTGTTGAAATGCTTATTTGGTTAAATTTAGTGCGGCTTATTAGATCTCGTATCCGATGTTTTGCAAATGCTTCGTGTTGGATTTTACATTAGTATATTTTTATGTCCTCTGCTTATTTTTAATTAAGTGCTTATATCTAGCTGCGCATTAGAACTCTTTTTGAATTCGCTTTGTTGCTTCAATTTGAGCTGTTGGTCTTGTCTGTTTGGGGCCAAGCTTTGGTTTCATTGGTAGAAATTAAATTGGGCCTTGGATTGTTTGCTTAGGCTTGTTGGAACTGTTGGACTTAATTTGGTTTGCTTAATTCATTATTGGGCCAAGTATACTCATTTAGTGTAAATTGCATAATAGATTGTTAGCTGTTATGTTGTTAACAGTTGAGTTTTA
Source organism: Tanacetum coccineum (assembly GCA_026074375.1). NCBI lineage: Eukaryota > Viridiplantae > Streptophyta > Magnoliopsida > Asterales > Asteraceae > Tanacetum > Tanacetum coccineum. Next base: position 14,224 of record BQNB010099908.1, on the reverse strand, counting down.
TTTTGTGCTTTGATTTTGGTACCGGTCAACTCATGAGGCGTGGAGCTTACGGGTTTAATAAGCTAGATAGAATTTAATTATTTTCTTTAGCTTATTAAATCGGCTGGTATTCGTTTATTTGCGGCTGTCCAATTTGGTTTAATTTTCTATCCTTTTTCAATTAATTAGTGTAGCTTTAGTTTATTAAATTTAGTATTGCTTATTTGATCATAATTTTGTTCATTTAATTTTAAAATTAATTCTAGTGTAATTTTTAGAATAAAAATAGTTTTTAGCCAAAAACAAAATTATATGACATTCAAGCATCAAACCAAGCGCTTTCGTGAATTTCAATTCATCTCTCGCCGTGAAAACGACACTCGAAAGATAGACTATTACTTTTCCTAAATTAATTTTCTTATTTAACGGGAAATACTATATATTTATACGACAATCAGTTATCTTGCAGATATGCGAGACACGGTGTTATATTATATATTTCACATCATCTCACACGAGAATAAAAGAAAAATCTACAGAGAGAAAGAGGGCTTAAAGAGAGAAAGTAGAAGAAAGAAAGAATGGTTTATTACTTAGAAGAGAAAATAAGAACCAACACCCTCCTAACATACTAGCAGGGTAGTATTTATAGTACAAGAGAGTTAGACTCTTGTCTGATTTGTTTAGGCCATATTGGGCCGAACCTATGTTCACTAATGGGCTTTAGCTCGTAACTTAGGCCCAATAAGCTTTAAGCAATTCCTTTAAACTACGTTTTCCTATACAAGGCTCAGGAATATATAATGACCATCACTTTACTAAAAACAAGGCTAACAATCTCCCCCTAAGGGGTGGTCATTGCACTTGTGGCTTCACTTCCTGTGACGTCTTGGATCTTGGAGCCTTGTGTTCTTGGGAATTCTTTTGACATTCCTTTTACATGCTTGTAATCTTGGATCTTGATCTTTGACTTGATATCTTTGCCTTAATCTTGATTTATTGGTCTTTAGCCTTGACTTTAGCCTTGACTTTGAGATCTTTAAATCTTTATCCTGAACTCTTATGCCGTATTGTGATCTTGTGTCTCTACCCACATGCTTATTTTTTTAAAAGCTTGCTAACAATCTCCCTCAACATTGATCTTTTACTTGATCTACTTGCAATGTTGTCATTGATGTTCTTTGAGGAAGTTCTTGTATATCAGAGTTTGCGAAAGACTTTGACATATGTACTTGAGCTTTCATCATGTATTTATCTTTGTCGATTGATCATGAGCATGTGGTAGTGAATCTTGACTCATCATGGACTAGATGCTTGTGACCGTCGAGAAAACCTGCATGTATACGTTAGTGATAAACAATATATATATGGACGAAAGTGTCTTTGTCACTTTGTCGAATACGGTTGTAATAACCACGGTTCCCCGTTAATCAATATACATACTGCCTGTGATCAGGTAGAATTTAAAAGAATCTCCTTGACAGGGTTTCGCAGCTGCACTAGCCGTTCTTATTACCGAAGCATCTCGAAGCAGACAACACGGTAAGAGTGAATCAGATAGTTACTATCTATCTGATTGAGTTGTCAATTCATTTACTGGACTAAAATAGATATCCAGTTGACACAAGCTTGATTCATATAGAATCTCACAAGTCACCTACCGCAGAGCTGTTTGATGTTGACTCTGGAAGGATTTCCATCGTCACTATGAATACTAAAAAGTATCACTTTGATGTTCTGGCAAATATCACAAGGATAATGTGTAGGACTCTTGCACAAGTTGTGTTCTTGATGATGAACAACAATTGTATATTGGAATTTGTGTCCTATTAAGATTTTTGATTGATCTTGTTAGCTCTAGACTCTATAAGTGCACTTTTGTTATTTGGTGATCAAAGGCTGGAGCTGACTGTCACCTTTTCAATATCAACGATCTTGGAATAATAAAGACGATATAAGCGTGTTGATCTCCGTGAGAAATGAAACAAACTTCTTTTGAGAGAAGCTTGAGTAGTTGGGATTGGTTGAGCATTGTATCACTAGGTCCATGATGACTTGTCTTCAATACCAGAATCATCTTTGTGATTACTAATAGATTATGCATTGACCCGGTTTTTGCCTAAGGTTGTATGGAGGGCTTCTTTCTTTTCACCCTTTATCCTTACATTTCTTTTTAATTCTTCAACCCTTTCAATGTTATTCCAACGCCCTCATTATCACCATGTTGGGTTTATTCCGGTGATAACTCATGCCTTGGATAACATTCTTCCCAATCTCAATTTACTCCTTTTTTTCAATCATACCTAAGGACTTCTATTCTATCTAATGGAGTGTCCCTAGGTAGATCCCTCCAGTTCTGGCTGGATCATGAAACAAAATACCTATTCTTAACCGCCTTATAACACCGTAAGAAACAACAGTTGGTCGGTCTTTGGTATTTCCATATAAGCCATAAAACCATTGAAAAAGCAATCAACGTGTTTGAGAAATCATTTATTACACATTGAGAGTTTTCTATATCACCAAAAAGCTCCCCCTACACATATGCATCATATTATGAAAGAGTTTTGCACATGCGAGGATGGGAACGCACTTATATTTAAAAGATCTTATCCGTTATTAAGCCGTATTGATCACATTTTAACCACTATTCCCCCCTCAAAAATTGCATATGTGGTGACAATTTTTGACTTAACAAGTGAGTAAAAATACAAGTTAATGTACGTTGATCCACTTTTAAACTAACTAAAACAATGGGAGAACAGGAATGCATGCCGAATGAACTAATATCAAGTGGTTTATTTATTAGAAATTATACTCCCCCTCAATAAAAGATTAGAGTGAAAACTTGGAGTGAGAGTTTGCTGAGCACACAATTTTGGAAGATTTTGAATTTTTTTTTTGAAAATATCTTGAAAAAGTGTGCTCAACAAGAAAATATATGAGATATATCTTATTAAACATCATTTTCTTTTGAACTTCTCTTGAGCATTCAAAACTTTGAATGTTTATATGACTTTGCTCAAGACCGAGAAGATATGAACTTCCCGTTGTTTAGAATAAATGTACATAAATGAACATTTTCCTTTCTTTGGAGTCTGAGTCCTAAGCTGACATTTACTTAGAAGTCGTAGAGAAACTTTGAAGAGCCATGTTTTGATAACTTTTAGAAACTCTCGCTCAAACTGCATTTATACACCCGTGTCAATATTAATCAACATTTCTAGGTGCGTAAATGTTATCGATTGTCGAGAGACATGTCGAAGAAGAATATTTTTGGTATTTTTGAAAATTTTTAATTTTTGTATTTTGCTTTTATAGGTTTTATAATTTTATATTTTGTGTTTTTGATAACTATATACAATTGTGTAATGTTTTAGACACACAAAAGAAGATATGAGAGAATGTGTCTAAAAGCATCAAAACTTGGTTTTACAAAACTCCCCCTCAAAAATGGATCCACATATAAAGCATGATTTGAATTTTGAAAGTGACATGAGAAGGGAGTGTTGAACACATAATTTTGAAAGATTTTGAAAATCCTTTTGAAAAATTCTTGAAAAATTATGTTCAACTGTTTTGAAAACAAGAAGATTTCTCTTCTTTTGAAAGTAAAGTGCACTGAAGCGTACACTTCCCTTTTATTTAAAGCTCAAGTTATGCACTGAAGTGTACATAAGCCATTCCTAGACAGACTTAGAGAACAACAAGTGGATGGATACATGTATTCTGCCTTCGGAGTCTCGTAAACCTGTCAAGAAAAGAAGTAGAATTCGAAAACCCTTTGCTTGTATGTTCCTGAAGGTTTGAAGCACTTGCATTATCACACACAGATGTGTCAGACTCATTTTCGGTGTTACTGGATGTAGTTATTTTTCCACAAAGGTAATAAATTCTTCCAATTGGTAACCACCTAAGGCAAGTTCTAGGTTTGCTAGGCTTAGGTGAAGCAAGTCTTTCTTCGGAACCTAACTTCTTTGATTTCTTGACATTTGGCTTATGTTTCTTTTGATTTGCACTTTTTGAAACATTAGCACTTTGGTTTTTCTTGCTAGAATTCATGCCATTCACATACTTAAAACACACATTCATCATGATTAGCAGTAATCAAACATTGCTTACAAGTAGCACAAACAACTTCAAATTTATCATTCCGAACATCAAGCTTAATGTTATTACATGCAGATGACCTATGGTTTAGAGTTTTAGAAAATAGTAAATTCCTATGGCGTACTTCTACTTTCTCAAGATTATTCGAGAGGCAACTACTCTTAGACGCAGAGGGGATCTTATCATTCTTTGGATTACTCCTAGGCTATGGCCTTCTGGTCTTAGCAGTACTTTCTACTCCTATAAAAGGTAAACCATTTATATTGGAATTGACTTCTTTCTTAGTGATGACATAAGGTTGTGAAACAGTGATCGGTTTTGTCCTAACGCTTTCTTTTACACGTTTGTTAGGCACAAAATTGTCTACCCTAGAATTCTTAAGAGAATGAGTTCTAAATATTCCGGGAGCAATCACTTTGTCATTTTGCACAAATTTTGATTCTCGGTTAGAAGGTGCCGAGTTTGAAGTGACTGGTTTTGACAAAGCATTTGACTCATCAATCTTGGGAAGAACCTTAGATTTTGGAAGAGGAGTTACAAAATAAAGTTTTGATCCAGAAGAAGAGGGTGGTTTTCCCAAGATTGAATGCTTTTTAAACTGAGTATTCACACTCGTACCTTTTGTGGTGTCCGTCTGTTTAGAAACCTTATCAAATAATTAGGCTCTTAATGTAGCATTTTCATAAATTGTGTCATGTAATTTTTCTTGCAAATAGTCACTTATTAATTTGGTTTGAGCCCGTGTCACTTTGATAGAATCGAACAGGTTCTTATATGTTGTCTTAAGGTGTTTATTTTCTTTTGCATAATTCAAAAACTGAAATTCTAAGGATACATTCTCATCTTCTAGTTTCTAAGACAAAGGATCAAGGTTATATGATACACATGGAGTATCCTGACTCTTACCCTTGAGATCTCCCAACTGAGCTTGCAACCGTTCGATCTTTTGTTGCATGTCATTATAAGCTTTATCATACGAAATCTTGTCATATTTACATTCCTCACATTTTTTATACCAGTTATTCCTAAGAACAACATATTCTTTTTCCTTTTTGATAATGCAAGTTTCAAGTTTTTCTTTCGTACGATGAAGCTCAGTTTAGAGATTTGATGTATTTACAACATAATTATTTTGCACAATAGACATAATCTCTTGACTGGTAACTTCTCTCAAGAGACGCTTGATTTCATATTCCAAAACCTTATGCTTAGCAATAGATTCATCGGCTTCTTTTGTAAGAGATTTGAAGTCTCGAACAAATTTAGCTACTTCTTTCAAAAATTATATTTTAAAATTTTAAACTCTAGCATCAACTTGGTTAACGATAGGTAAAATTTCATCTTTTATAATTTTGTAAAGCTCTTGATGAGCAGAAGACGACCAATTGTGTATATCTAATGTCATTTTTGTTTTACTACACGTTGAAGAGTCACAATGGTGCTTTTTACCTCATTAAGAAATTTCCATGCAACACTTGGAGAAGTATCATTCGAAAACTCTTCATTTGGTATTGAAATTATTTTAGAAACACTAGCCATTTTGGAAGTATTTAAAAAATACAACTCTTCACGTGACTTGCCTTTTGAAAAACAAAAACCTCTTAAAGTTGATTAATCTTTGCATAAGTTTCCGGTTTTATTTCTTTGTTCAATTGTTTCATTTTTGAGCGACTCTCTTGAGCAAGTTGCAGTGTTTCCTCCGAATCATACACAGCAGGAGGATCATGCTTTTCTAATAAGACTTTGCCATTATACAAACTCTGTTGTTTCTGCTGAGCTTGCTTGAGATAAAAAGGATTTTGATAACCTAAAGCCATTTTCTGTTCAGTGTGGGAAAACGAGTCTGGCTTAGGTAAAAGCATATGCATAGTTTGAATCGTTTGACCCGTTTTTACCAAAATATTATCTAATTCCTTTATCTTATTCTCAAGTTGAATTTGTTTATCAAGAAGCTTGTCTTTGCGTGTTTTGAAATCACTTTTCAACTTTTTCTTTTCTTCCTGAAGAAAGGAAACCGTTGACATTTCCTTTGAAAGCTGGTTATTTAGATTTGTAATTTCCTCATTCAAAGTCGTTATCGTTTTAGAAGAAGTTAAGTGAAGTGCATTTATCTTTTTAGTAAGACATTGCTCTTGATAAAGAGACTTTTGGTAACATCGTTCAAGCTTATCATATTTTTCTTAATTAATTTCAAAACACTTTTCTTGATTTTTATATCTAGCAAGTTCAATGGTCAAATCAGCATTTGTTTCTTTTATTTTGCGATTGACCGAGTTGACTTTCTCAACCTCTATAGCTAAGTTATATAATGATTCAAAATAAGCACGTGTTTCCTCAACAGTTGCAGGATTTTGGTCTACTGTTCTCCCACTTTGTTCCACACTAGAGACTACAAAGATAACATTACTGTCATTCTGTTGAACTTGGTTAGTTCAAAAATAGGTTCAAGTAACTTAGTATACTGCTCCTCTTGAGTAAACATATTGAATATATCATTATCATAACAATTTTCAGAATGTTGCACCTTAGCTGATCCATCGTCATAGACGGGAGCGTTGTTAGTCTGAGTACCCGATGTCGATGCTTGCTGCAAATTAGCCATCAAAATGCAGTTTGAATTGACTTTCTCAATCTTATCAAGATCCCCTGCAGCAACCATCAAATCCAATTCTTCAGCTTGGAGTTGGATCTCTGCTTCTACCTTTTGAGCAATCAGCAACTAAGTCTGAAGATAAGCAACATCTCTTCTCCTTGGTTTGACTGTGTAGTTCCTAGCAAGATGACCCATTCCTCTGGAGTTGTAACACCGTATCTAATTTCTATTGTTCCCATTAGCATTATCTTCAGCCCGTGCTGCTACAACATTACCATTCCCATTCTGATTCACATTCTGATTAGCAATCCCCGGAACAACAATAAGCCCATTCTGATTTCTAACATTCGGAACACCCAGATTCTAAACTACATTCTGGAAAACCTGATTCCTGACAGTTTGTACTGCATTGTACCCATTCTGATTCCCAACATTCTGCCCATCATACTATCTAAACTGATTCCTACCATTACCTCCAATCATCTAAAATTTCTGTCTTGACCCAAGTTCATACCCGGTTGAGCAATCTGCCTGTTACGTAGGTTGGATGAAACTCTTTGATTGTTGTTGATTGGTGTAGAATAGTTGAGTTTAAATGCCTTAGCCATTAGTATAAGTGCCATGTTCATTGCAGTTGTGGGATTTGAAATGTCTTCGGGATTAAGCATTGGTTGTTGCATGTAGTGTTGGTTGAATGATGGTTGTGGGATGTAGTTGTTGTTGGGTAGTGGTTGTTGCATGTAGGTAACCTGTGATGATTGATGTTGGTGAAACACTAGATAGTTGTAAGGATTATTGAAATTTGCCATAAGTGCCAAAGGATCATGTGTTCTTGCAAGTCATTCTGCCCTTAGCTCATTTACGTCCACCTAATTGTATTTCAAGAAATCATACAACTAAGTGTAATCTACTTCATGCAAATCCTTTGTTTGGTGAACAATGGTAACATGTCATCTCCATTCTGGTTGTAGGTTGTTTAGGAACTTGAGATTGCTGGCAATTCTTTCTGGAAAGTGTTTGTTTCTTTTGAAGCCATTCATTAACTTTGAGAAATGATGATAGTAAGACTCAATCGATTCCCCATCAGTAGAAGTAAATCTTTCCCATTCATTAAACAACTTAGCCTTTTTGTCTTGTATCCTAATATCTGAACCTTTCATCATTTGCTAAACACGTAACCAGATTTCCAGAGCAGTTTCACAACTATCAATAGCAGCATAGATGTCTTCAGGAAGACCCATGAGAATAATCTGAATGGCTTGATCATCGGCCTCCATTTTCTTTACTTCTTTTTCAGTAAGTTCCTCATCAGTCTGCTCATGAAAAGTTTCAGCAACAGGAACTTCACGGTCTGAATCACCTGCTTCAGGAATCATTCGTCTGACATATGAACTATGCATAATGGAGTTGTAGATTAGCTTTCCATTTGGTTTGATCTTTGCATAACTAAGAAGACGAGACGACCATGGAACATAGTTGTCTTTGTTAAGCATAGGTGGACGGTTTTCGGAACTAGCAGCATAAATGTCTTGGTGAGTCGACATTGTAAAAGTGATGTGAAATGATATACTAGGATCGTTTTAGTGATTAGTGATTATGATATGTTCTTGATTTAGATTAAGTCCTTGAAAGTACAATAGAAATTTATTTCACGGGATTTTACAAGACTTGATTAAACCGAGAAAATAATTAAATATTTAGCAGGATTTTAAAAATCAACGAAGAAACCGTGAAATAATGATTTTTTGTTCTTGAAAAATTCAGTGGTATGTTCCTCCCAATGAAAAAACCGTGTATGTTTCTCCTAAGAAAAGTGGTATGTTCCTCCCAATGAAAAAACAGTGTATATTTCTCCTAAGGAAAGTGGTATGTTCCTCCCAATGAAAAAACAGTGTATATTTCTCCTAAGGAAAGTGGTATGTTCCTCCCAATGAAAAAACAGTGTATGTTTCTCCTAATAAAAGTGGTATAAATCGCCTAGGCAAAATTGCAATGTATAAATCGCTTAGAAGGACGTATATTTCTCCTAGAAGGAGATGTATAAATCGCCTAAGCAAAATGGTATGTTTCGCCTAGTGCAATATGTATGTTTCGCCTAGTGCAACACGTATGTTTCGCCTAGTACAAACTGTATAAATCGCCTGATGGTATAAAGCACCTCCTTCAAGTGTATAAATCGCCACCTTCAAACTTTTCCAGAAAAACAACTTTTAAAACACCTAAAAGACATACTTTTTAACGTTTTTGGATAATTTATTTTGCAAAACTAAGTATAACTAAGATACTCTTAACATAAAAACATAAAATTTATGGTTTTTAACACCAAAAAATTTCCACTTTTTTGTTTCGTGTACTATAACAAAAAATGCACCCTTTTTTGAAGTTTTTGATCAAACAAAACTCACACAAATCATTAAACACTCCTTGGCTCTTAATACCACATGTTAAACTATATCTTTCGCATCAAACATACGAAAATAAAAGAAATTCTAGAGAGAGAAAGTGGTTATAGAGAGAGAATGAAAAAGGAAGAAAAATGGATGATTACTTGAGAAGTAATGGTAACCAACACCCTCTTAATATGCTAGGAGGGTAATATTTATAGTATAAGAGAGTTGGACTCTTGTTTGATTCGTTTGGGCCATATTGGGCAGAACATGTGTTCACTAATGGGCTTTAGCCCCCCCCCCCCCCCCCCCCCCCCCCCCCCCCCCCCCCCCCCCAATATATTATTTCCGATTTTTATATCATATTACCTTTTATTTTTTTATTTTTGGCTTTAACTCCCCGTAACTTAGGCCCAATTAGCTTTAAGCAATTCCCGTAAACTACGTTTTCCTATACAAGGCTCGGGAATATATAATGACTATCACCTTACTAAAAACGAGGCTAACATACAAGTGTAATGACATTGACAATTAACGATTATCTAACAAAAACCAGGGATGATAGTGGACCTGGAATCATCAAACCTCAGTTCAAAGAAAACATCATATTTGAATTATAAGGCTAGTGTCTAGAGGACTTAAAAGAAAATATGTTTTCTGGAGGAGACAACGAGGATGCGCACGAACATATTGGAATAATTCTTGAAATTATCGACTTGCTTCATGTCCATGGAGTCTCCTAATATCATGTTATGGCTATGGCTTTCCCTTTCATCCTGAAGGGAAAAGCTAAGAAATGGATGAGAAGACTTTCCACAGGAACGATAACAACGTAGGAACTATTAAAGAAGGTATTCTTGGAAGAATATCGCCCTTCCACTAAAATCAAAAAGCAAATCGAAACTATTAGAGGATTCCAGCAAGAAGTTGGGGAGCCCTTGTATTACGCTTGAGAACGGTTCAATGAGTTACTCTACAAATGTCCGGAACATAAATTGAATAAACATGAGCAGTTGCGAATTTTCTATCAAGGTCTGGACGTAGAAACTAGATGGATGTTAGATTTTAGAGGACCAATTCCCAGGATGATACCATCAATGAGACTTGAAGTTATCAAAGAATTAGCAAGACATTCATTCGTTTGGCATAATAAAGATGATGTGAAAGGATAAAAAGGATAAGGAATTAAGGAAATAAACGCTATATTTGAACAAATAGCGGATTTTGAACAAAACATGAAGTTGGTAACAGGAAGAAGTTTGAATGGCACAACATAAATTCGACACCCTGATTGAAGAAAGGGTTGCGAATCTAGAAGAAAATCTGAACAAATTCATTAAAGAAGTCTTCTAGAAAACAAAGAGAAAATGAAAGCTTCATTTGGGACATCAAGAAGGGATATTAACGTTCTTTTAAAGCATACGCATCATCTATCAAAAATCTAGAAGTCCAAGTTGGAAAGATCGCTGAAATAGTTCAAATTAGAAATTCTGGTAGTTTGCCTAGTGCCACATAAACAAATCCATGAGGATTAGCATATGCTTAACTACCAGAAGCGGTTTGAATTATAAACCTCCACTAAACCCTCTCGATGACCTTAAAACTTCTGATAATGTGCAGGAAATGTCATTGAAGAAAGACAAGGAGGAGGAAGTAGAAGTCGATAAGACAGATTAGGAATTAGGGTATAAAAGAGGGTAGTTGAATCTTATATTCCATCTATTGCATTTCCGAGAAGGTTAAAAAAGGGGAAAGAAAGAGAGCAGTTTAGGAAGTTTCTTGAGAATCTTTAACAACTAAGCATAAACATACCGTTTGTAGCGGCATTAGAACAAATGCCTAAATATGCTAACTTCATGAAGGATCTTCTTACTAACAAGGCAAAATTCGAAGAAACTTCCATGATCACATTAAATGAGAGATGCTCCGCAGTACTTCTCAACAAAATACCTTTCCAGGAGAGAGACCCAGAGAGTTTTACTATACCTTGTGTTATTGGGAAATTGGTAATAGATAAAGCCCTTGCAGACCTTGGGGCAAGCATTAGCCTTATGCCCTATTCTGTATTCATCAGGTTAGATTTGGGAGAACAAAAACCAACCTGCATGTGCATTGAGCTATGATGTGTCGTTGTATAGGTGTTATTTATGATTATCAGGTTTTATATTTATATTTAGCCGACTAACCTAAACACAACACTTTAACGGGCAGAGTACCCGGTCAAGATGTAGCTTCGCAGTAAGTAGGGTGTCGAACACTAAGAGTAAGAGTTAACCTATTATTCTATCAGTATTTTATTCTATCTAGATTAGTCTAATTACTAGTTAAACCTATGCTATACATATTTACTAGAGGTAAAAGGGGGGTTTTTCAGCCTGAGAGACTGACACAGGTTTATGGTGACAAATATCAATTCTAATTACAATAAACACAAAAGACAAATAACAAAAGATAAGAGAGCGGTACAAGCCAAATATAAGAAAACTGTATTAACCATGTTAATCTGATTATATGCTGGTTTGATTAATTAGTGCAATGGCTGTTTATCTCGAGGTGACATATCATTCTTAAGACTTAGGCGGTTCTTCATCCTAAGACCTAAATACGAACAATCCTGTCACGATTAACGCATCCGCATACAGCATCCTAAAGTCTAATTATAATCTATCATAAGGAATTAAATCAGTAGTGATCCTGTTAATACCCTAGCCCATCGGGACTTTACTCACTTATTGCTTGATCTTGTTTTATACACCGGTGGTCCACCACCAAAACCAATTACCAATTAATCAAGAATAATATTGGTTGAACAATTATTGGGTCACCTGCCGGTCTAACTAAGCTCATAATCAAAGGGTAAAAGATAAGGTGTTATTTGTGATCCTATTGGTCCGGGCATATAAAACATAACATGGAGAGCTATCCCGACATCTAGATTACTGGTTAAGTCTTACTAGACCCAATTGAATGATATGTACAAGCACATAAACAAATATAAGGCGATAAACATAATTAAACAATCAAAGATAAATTAAAAAGCCGGAATTAAATCAAATCAAACATAATAATCTTCATAAACATGGCTAATACCCGAGGGTATTAGCCCACAATCGTCATAATCATACAAGCGTAATCAAACAATTGAAAATCGAATGATTAAGAAAATAGGAATTACACGATGTCTTCTATCGAATTGTGGTTGATGCTTGACATTGGTGCTCTTCTTGGCTTCTGAAATTCGAACTCTAATGTATACTTTACAGAGAATATGATATTGCACACTTAAACTTGTATTTAAGCCTTGTATTTATAGTGTCCAAAATACACCTGGATACGCCGTATGGAGATAAGTGGATACGGCGTATATGGTTAATTTCCTTGGATTCCGCGATAAGATCAAATCAATCAAGATAATTACCATCAATCATATTAAATGCGTATCTTTGACTGATGAACAGCTGTGCATACGACGTATTGGAGAGTAGCGGATACGCCAGATCAGGAATTCATCATTACGCGTTTCTTGTGCTGCGTTGGCGCTGATACGCCGTATCTTCTTTGCTGGATACGGCGTATAGTAGCAGTTTTCAGAATTCTTTAAATATCTTCGTTTTAGTTCCAGAATTCTGCCTTTTTGCTTCGTCTTCACAAGTTACTCCTGAATTACTGCATTTATCATTTTTAAAGCAATTAAGTACAAAATCATGCAATAATTAAATAAAAGTGGGTAAAAAGTACGGGATAAATGATAGTAAAATATGATGTTATTTGATGTTATCACACCCACTCATACTAAAAAGATTTTTGCAAATATAAGAAGGGTAGGAAAAGGTTTTTCTGGAAGCTTGTCCTCAAGTAGACTTTAGAAAGATTTTGAAAATGTATCCCAACCGAGGTTAAGGATTTTTCCGTTAAGCATTTCTTTCATGTTCAGATCACCTGTACAAAACCAAGCTCCTCACGAAATATGGAAATGAAATCACTCAGATCACTCAACTAATCTAGGGTGTATCATTTTATGTGTACATTATTTGCTCAGTCGTGATAGCTTCGTATCGATAGGGCTCGGCAAGGAAACACATCTCCACCATCTAAAGCTAAGGAATAACAAGTCAAAAGGGTAAATTGGACTTATTAATTAGAAGGCTCGAGTTTTAATCATCTTATTAAGATGAAAAAAGATATTACGGGTGTGGCGCTCTGACTTTCACCAAAGGTCAACTGTCAAAACAAGGCGCTGAGACATGAATACATGCCGTAACGACAGAATAAAACACCAAGCTCGTACACAACCTTATTCGAATTAGATCCTAAGGTAGTTATCAGAGAAAGGAAAGTAAAAATTATCGTTTAAATAAAATAAAACAAACAAATAGGATTAAAGCCAACAAATAAGGTGTCTTTGCTATTAACTTTCCCCGACCATTCCATGACAAAGACTCGAACTTATAAATAAACGTCTCGATCATAGATGACAATGATAACCTAAGTTGGCGTTCCCATAACGGTCAACTTCCCTTACATCCCGAACTTTACATACTTTTACAAAATAAGTGGTGATATCGGCCACTTTTGTTGATTTTTGTAACGTATCAACGAATAATCGATCCTTTCAAGTAATTCCTTCGGTCTTAAACTTCTTTAGAACCGACTATATTTTTTTCTCTCTATTTTTTTTCTCTTTTTTTTGCAATAATACATCATAAATCTCGGTGTATTTCACCGTCTTCACTATCATCATTCGTCCGGCTAATTTTTCTGTTGGGATTTTCTACTTTTGGACATAATACATAATTGCGAAAGTAGCAAAAACACACGAGCTACAAACATTCCCATTGCATTGTGCAATTTTCCCGACCATTACATAGATAGAGAAAATTTCACTTTGACGCATGAACCACAAAACTTTACACGAAAGCGACTAGCAACATTTGATCAAATAGGCTTTAATCTACACGGTAGGCTAAGGTGTAAAGGTGAAACAGAACAATTTTTTAATTGGTGTGGAAAAAGAAAGGAATGGCTCAGCAGGTTGTTCTATGGGGTATCATACAATAAAATTGAGAGTAATCAAAAGGGTTACACGGGGGTTAACTAACCAGTATAGTTAGTTAAAATTACGACATGTAGGCTTTTTGGTTTAATCCTAGAAATT
>BQNB010099907.1:0-24823 GCA_026074375.1 Tanacetum coccineum | reverse complement strand
TTAAAATTAAAGTAATTAAACTAATTAAAATTTAACCTAATTTAATTATTTAAATTAAATAAAACTAACTGCAGTTAACTTAGGGGACTAACTGAGCAACAAGGTAAGGACTAACGGGGAAACAACAAACTAACAAGGGGCATTAACTCTGGCAATCATAGAAATGGAATTTACACAAATGGTCCCTGAGCTTGACCCCGATTACAAAGCAAGTCCAAAGTGCTTATTATCAAAAAGCTATAAAAGCACAGTTGTTAAGGGGCTCAAGGGGAGTCTTTTTTGTAAAAGCACTTATGCTTTTTACTCACTAAATAAGCTAGAAACTTAAGGTTTTGGACTGACAGAAGCTTATTAAGCTTATGAGCTTATTTTTCTGTCTTATTGGGATTTAAGCTAACAAGATAAGCTACAACTATGGGGGACAGTTAATAAGGCTAAGGGGAGTCCTAAATATAAGCTATGGCTTCCTAATAAGCCCTAAAATAAGCTGATCTATTATTAAGCTAAAATGACAGTTTATAAAAAACAGAAAAAGGCCTACTTTAAGCCTAGAATAAGCTACTTAAACATAAGAATTAAGCTGCTAAATTTTGGGGACTTACAGGGTATCTATTAAGCTACATTAAAAAGCAATAAAATCCTAGAGCTTAGTTATGAAATAAGCTAGAAAAGTGGGGTGAAATTAGGTGCTCAGCACCAGGGGAGACTAGGCAGTGGCTTAAGGGGACTTTTGGGCTTATGAAAATAAGCTCTTAAGAGCTTTTTAGCCAAATCCAACCACAAACAGATTTATATTAATGGCTTCTTGGCTTATTTCCAAAAAATGATGGTCTAGAAAACAATATAAGCTGCTGATATTGTAGCTTAAAATTGAGGGTTCTTTTAAAAAATGCAAAGCCAAACTTTGACTTATATTGTCAAAGTAAAAGGGACAGCAACAAGGGGCTTTATTTTTGGCTTTTTGCAACTCCAACAACACAAGAAATGAGGTGCTTAAGCTGTTTCAACAGCTTAAGCCCTTAAGGTCACTTTGGCTTATTTAAATTTTGACAGAATACAAAAGGGACTTAACAACTTATTTTTACACTAAGAATTATAGTTAAAATGGACCTAATGAGCCCACACACTCAGCCAAGATTGGCTGAGTGACTTTGACCCACAACCATACTCCATATGACCCATTTTAAGACTAAACCAAACACCCCCTTAATTTATAAATTCGGGTTTTTAGCCCTTTTTCAATGAAGTAAAGGGGTAAGACAAGTGTTATTAAGTTGAACTTAACAACTTTTACACATGGTTATGCAAGTTTAAACAGAATTGGTGGCTTAACTTACACTTTAAATTTTGATAAATGTAATAACACAAAAAAAAACTCTTATCTTTTATTAAAACTGGAAATAATACAACACAAACTTAAAATAAACTGAGTACAATACTTTTTAAGAAAACTTAACTAAATTTTACACTAAGAAAAGAAAAAACAGGGGTTGGTGTTTCGGCTTGGTCTTCTTTTCTTTTATAGAAGCTCAAAGCCTTCTGGCTCATGGGTTGTGCTTGCTGTGAGAGTACAAGGCAGCATACTCAATCCTAGCCCTCCATTCCTTTTTGTACACCATCTCACCATTAAAGGGGTCTCGGGTTGAGTGGGATTGCCAAGTGGGCATGGATTATAAGGTTGGGGTGAGTGGGTATAGGGTTAGGGTGAGCTGGGAAGTGTACTAGGGGTAGTGGGAGGAGCTAGAAACCATGGGAAGAGGTGGTATGGTTTTGGCGCCAAGGGGGTTACGGGTACCCTGTTGGTTGCAGGTTTAAATGGAAAGTTTGGGGAAGGTGCAAAAGCAGTCCCCCAACTTACCACCTCTTTTCATTTCCTTTTTAACCTTTTTTCAGTTATAAAAGAGTTTCCAAATGGACTCAAATGGTCCCTCTGTTTTTATAACTAAAAGAAATAAAAAGATTTGGCAAATTGCAAATTAGGTCCCTGCGCTTTATAACTAAAAGAATAAAAGGGAAGTTTGGAAAATTGCAAAACAGCCCTTGTGTTTTATTATAAAAAGAGTTAAAGAAACTTTCAACAATTGGCAGCTTTGGTCCCTGGATTCTTTTTGCCTCTTTTTCTTTATAAAACAAGTTTAAGAATTTACATTTTTGGTCCTTATGTTTTATAAAAAGGTTATTGGGCTTGGGTTTTGTGAATTGGGCCCATTGGGTTTTTATTGGGCCCAATTGGGTTTGTGTTGGGCTATTGGGCCCAATTGGGTTTGGCTTAGCTATTGGGCTTTTTCAAGCCCAATAAGCTATAAAGTGGGTTTTGGCTTGCAATGGCTGAGATTGGCTGTAACTGAGCTAGGATTGGGCCTTCAAAGTCTTCACAGTCTTTGTCAATTGCACACAAATGGGCTGCCCATTTGGTCTTCACAAGTCTTCAAAAATATTCTAATAGTCTTTCCCGGCCCATAGATGGGATTAAGATTGCATTAAATAGTATTCTTCATTCCGGCTCCGGTTTGACTGCTGATTTCTTCAGTATTGACTCTGACTTTGGTATTTTTGGACTTTGGCCTTGATTCTGCACAGTACTTTTTCATTCCAAGCTCAGTTTATAGTCATTTTGGCTTGGGTTTTTGTTTCTGTCTTTTGATGATATCCACTCCTGCAGCAAAACAAATCAAAACAAAAGATATATTTTCGGCATTTTTGTCGTTTTGGTCATTTAAGCTCGTTTTTTTGAAGATGTAAAAGATATGTGTAATTAAGCACTTATCAGAGGATTTTTAACATGTAAAATGGAGTTTTTTTACTTGTAATGATCAATTTTTGCACACTCTTATATCTTTGAGATATTTGGCTAATATCATATTAAAAGGGATGAGAAAATATTGTATCATATTATATTAAGTTGGTGTAAAAATGATTAACTACAAAAGTAGTGAGGTATAAAAGCAAGGTTAAAAATGGATTCAACAAGGTCACTCAAAGATTCTGTCCAAAATTCGTATATATAACACATTATTTTATTTTATAAAGTTAGTATGTATCACGACGATCCGAAAAGGTAAGAAAACTTGTCAAACGATTTATAAACGAAAAAAGTTAAGCGAAACCGAGGTAATATATTCAAGGTATAAAACTCCAGCATTATGTTAAGTTAGTGGGTTTTCCCTCGGTCAGGATTTTAAGATGGTATTTGCGGAATATTCGAGTCGGTTATTCGGCTAAGCCAAACATAAAGTCGTTCGAAGGTCGTTTTACTTCCCCGCGAGTCTTTAAGTCTAAAAGCCGATGATAAACGGGTCCGTAAGGCGGGGGCAAAATCATGCTCTTTGATAATTAATACACGCATCAAATCGGATGCGAGTGCTTCTCTTCGCCCATTTTCGGTCGAGTTTCGGGTCTCCTCGGACAGACCTGGAAAGTAGTTCTAAAATATCGTTTCCGCAAAATTCTCCTTAGAACCCGAGTCATGAAAATGTGATTTAGTGGTCATTATAAGTCGGAGTCAGACTTAGAAAATAGACTACACAGTAGTAATAACAATACCGGATAACTAATATACTACCATGTAGTAATAACACTACCAAGGATAAACTAATATTCGACCAATATAATAACACTACCAGGATCACTATAACTACCCGTAACGGAAATACTCTAAGTTGAGGTGAAAGGGCCATTCCAACGTGAATTTTAGTTTGCCCGAGAAAATCTTTAATCTTGAAATTAAAGAGGACGGACTCGATCACTCGATGTTACAAACAACGGTTTTTTTTTGATCTGGGAGTCCAGGAGCCTCTTTGTTTTGGCCTGTAGATCAAAGAGTTCCTCATAGCATGATCACGAAGTGCATTAAGTTCAATTAGTTGAACTCTTCCGGTTGGGGGGGGGGGTGGATCACCCGTAATTACTAGATCGCAGTTTGCTTGCTATAATTTCCAGTATGGGCGTGTGCTCTAGCTTCGATCGAGATGCATCCTTTCCATACACAAGCTTGTAGGGAGTACACCCGAGGTGGTTTTGTAAGCTTGTGCGGAAGGCCCATAGTTGCCTCATCAAGTTTTTGTTCCCGACCAGGAGGCCCGTTTTCACCTATGTCCCTTTCAAGGATTCTTTTTCAAGCCACGAATTTGAGATACTTCCACTTGCCCATTTGTTGTGGGTGATAAGCGGTGGAGAGTCGGTGGAGTAACTCCAAGTTCTGCATGAACCGCTTTGCAAACTGGTCATAAAAAATTGGTTTTTCCGCGATAACTTAATGATTGCACGGGGAGCACCAAATCTGGCGAAGAGAGATTTTCAGCAATTTGCAAACTACTCGGCTTCATTGGTGGGGAGTGCTTTCGCTTCAACACATTTTGACAAATAGTCGACTGCCACAGAATATACTTGTTCCCGATCGGAAGACGAACGGGCCCAAAAGTCGATGCCCCAAATGTCAAAGATTTCCACAAACTTGGATGGAGTTTTGGGGCATTCTCATCACGTTTTTGAAGTTTTTCCTTGACGTTTGGCACGAGACACAGTCTTCTTGACAAACCGGTGGGCATCTTTTATAGATGGTGGGCCCAGAAGAACCGGAGTCAAAGATCTTTTGGCTGTGAGGTTTGCACGCATGATGTCCCCCGGTGGGTCCATTGTGGCAAGCCTGAGAGAATCTCAAGAGCATCAATAAGCCGTGCCAAAAAAATCGCCTGATCACTTGATCCGCACAAATTTAAACAAGAAAGGGGTCGTCCCAGAAAATAGTGATTAACCATCTTTAAAAAACTTGTTTTTTTCTGCTGGTCGACATGCCCTTCACAATGAATCTTACCCGCGTGGTAAATTTGCAAAGTCCAAACCACGGGGTTTTAGTGAACTCCACGAAAGGTCACCAATGTAACGTCTCAAGAGGAAAACTATCATTATCTCTTTAAGGATCACTTGACGTTTTCCATACTGGGTTTTCCAATCTGGACAGATAGAACGGACTGCGAGGTTTTCGGCTCCTATTAGTATCAATAAACTTTGAAGTCAAATTCTAAACATGTTAGCATTTAGCATTTAGCATTTAGCATTTAGCATTTAGGAGCATGTGTTATTTAGATAAATTAAGAGATATTTTATCTAAATTGCTAGAAAAAGACAAACGCCTTTACAATAGACATGCATTCAATAGCTAAGCAAATAAGCGTTAAGCATCAAGATAAATATAAAGGCATATAATTGCATTATATGGGATCAAGTTATCATCTTGAAACTTTAACCCACATATGTGAGATGCATGTTGTCTAGATTGACTAAGGAGAAACCTAATTTCTACTTGCTTAGTGTGCACTCCTAATGAGATACAAAGTCTATCAATGTAAACTATCATTAGGCATATTTAAGAAGAGCCATTTAATCAAATCAGAGAATGAATATGAGACTATCACTAGTGGTGCTCAATTCAGGCTAAATACGACCATTTTTACAGGTTATACCTCAAACCTAACTTCACTCTTAGAAGCAATTCAATCGTTAGGTCAAATTAAATTTCTAGTGCAATAGATTCTCCAGTAGTCATTCTTAAGTTAGACAAAATATAATACCTATATTTGCCTAATGAAGTGTAGCAAAGATGAATTTGTATTGTCTCTTCATACAAGGCATAATATGTCTTAACTAACATGCTTTAATTCCGGTTCACATAATCCTAATCAAGATGTGTGGAATTCTACTGTTGAATGAGAGAGAAAGCAAGTTGTTGTAATTTTAAGAGATAATGAATCATCTAGAACCTAGAAGTATGCTTAAGGGTGACAATGCGTAATGTACTATGTCGAGAGTGTTCAAAGAATGTACTTTTGCATGTCTTTTAAGAAAGAGATTCAATTAAGGTTACTTACCTCAATGGATCTTATAAATGTTTCTTTGTAGAAATAATTATGATTTATTAAAGGTTAGTTACATGTATGTTGGACTTTTAAGTAAGATATTCACAAAAAAGATGTTTTAAATCTAATGCCATAGGGCGGATTTACCTAAACCGAAGATGAATCTAAGACGAAGGATCCATCGATCCGTGGAGGTGCCAAATTTAGGCAAGGATCATTTTCCCACTATTTGGGAGATGGAGTTGAAATTAGGTTATTAGGAGAAGCTTATATAAGTTATAAGGGTTCTTGGTTTGAGAAATAACATCCAAGACTTGCTTATCAAGTTGGAGTACTTATGAGTTTCCCGATGGAAATTCATAAGTCATCAATCCTACTTAGAGTGTGTTAAGTGTAGCATGTATAATTTTACCATAACTAATAACACACCATTTGAACACTTTAGACTGAATGAAACATTTTCATTGCAAGTGTGAATTGCAATTTGATGACTAATCTTGTTGTCTTGCAATCGACTTTGTGATTTCATGTAATAACCGAGAATGGTTAAACATGTAGGCATGAAATAATATCTATGGTCATTTTATTGATATTTCCGTGATCTAGATAAATCCTAGTCTCGATTTCATGTTCATATTCTAATTTTGTAATTAGATTGAATGATGAGATTGATTATCGTTTGAATAATAATCATCTTCATATTTAAAATCCTCTTACGGTCACTTATTAAAAGAAAGCATGATAATGGTTTGTGAAATATGTTCAATTCTTCACAATCCTAACCTTAAATGGTTAAAGGGTTCTCATTTGGTGAAGAAGAAATATTATGCTTATTTGGTAAAGTAAGAGAGAGTTTTGATGAGAAGATAGTTTGAGTATTGAGTTGTGCTTTTGAATTGTTTGAGCAAAGTTACATATGTTGTGCATTTGCTCATGTTTGGCTTTTCGGAGATGACGACTTTACCAATTGCATTGCAAGGTAAATTACTTGAATATTTTGGATATAACCTTCAGGTCGTCAATCCTACTTCATTGTGTATTTTATGCATGTATTTGCCAAATATTTGGAACACAACTATTGGACAAGTAGACTCAATATGATATCATTTACACAAGTGTGAGTTATGATCTGATGCATATTCTTATCGTCTTAGAAAAGGATGTCGTTATTCTCATATCAATCGAGTGTGATTTAGTATGTAGGTTTAAGATAATATCTCTTGTTACATTTTGATATAATATTAAAGCTAGATAAACAAGAATCCGATTTCTTGTCCATACTCGAAAACTTGTCAATTAGATTCGATAATAATATCAATCATAATTTGAATAATGAATCGATATATATTCAAAATCTTTTTTGACCCTCACGAACACTCTTTTTAAAAGAAAACATATAGAGATTTTCATAGTGTGTTCCATTAATCCTAAGACTAGTTGTAAGGTGAGGTTGATGAATAATGACAAGTTAATTTCTTACTTCAAGATTGTCATGTATTTTTTTGATCAATGATGTAAAGAATCATATTTAGAAAAAGAAGAATCAGAATAAGTAGTGGTACTGCCACTACTAGTCTCTTCAATGTGATCGTTTGAGAAAGCTTCATAATCTGGAAGAGATAAATCTGAAGGAGTAGTGGGACTGCCACTACTAGGCTCTTCCAAATTAAAGCAGAAAGTTTCCGATTCGGGCAAAGAATTATCAAAGGTGTTTAGTCTCCTCACAAGAAATAGGTTAGGAAAATGTGGAGGTTTTTTTTTTTAGACTTGAGGTCACAACAACGGAAGATGGAACGGGATTATCTTTTAATGCTTTGATTTTAGCAACAAGACGATTGACATTCAACAATTTTTCACGAAGGGTATCGTCTTTGATTAAAAGAATGTCATCCTCAATCCTTCCAACTTCTGGAATAACAATCTCCATCACCTTCGAGCTAACTGGCTCAGGACATTGGGAGGTTTTTTTTGATTTTATGAATGCTCAACATATCGACATCGTTCTAGAGAAGGGCAATTCTTAATCAGTCGAAGTAGAAATCAATCGTTAGAATTAGACGCACATCCTAAGATTGATCTTTTTGAAATGTCATAGAGGCGGTAGAATTGTCATGAAAAGGGCACATACCACACTTTTGGGAAACACATTTGGACTCTCTTGGGTTTGGCAAGGATTTTCATACTAGACTTTATGTATTCGTCTGATTCCGTTTTCCAGAAATTGTGTCATGATGCTCATTCTCCATAATTAGAGAGTTTACGGGCCTCCTCGGTTGAAAATTAGGGTGTGATTGCTTGGTTATAGTCTTGTCATCTTCATCGTCACAAATGGGAATTCTTCCAATAAGCGCTCTTTAGGCCGCTTGCTCTTCTGGAATTCGCTTCTCTTTTCTTTCTTTTGCATAGCCTTGAGCAATTCAAAAATTCATGCAAGGTTGTCATTTGAGTATTTAGATGCTCACATCCAGAATTGAATTGCTCATTTTGAGAATTGAAAAACTCATTTTGAGAATTTAAGATCTGATGATAGACGGTATATTGCGGAGGTTGTTTTTGTTTTTTGTTTGTATTTTTGATCTTTGATTAAATTTGGTCAAAACCGAAAGATTTAGAATCATAGATAGGATTTGCTCATGATAATTCGTCTTCATTCATTTGTTTGACACTGAAAAGTCTATGAGGCCTCCCACAATAGTTACAACAAAGGGTATTGTTGTTGAAGACTTTGAGGATTTCGTGGAGGTAATATTACAGTTTGATTGTAACACAGTTCTGATTGGATAACGGAACTTGGGTGATCAAAATCGTAAACATAATGAACATTTGTTTTCAAAATTCTCATAAGAATGAGTCGGGGGTGGTGGAGATGGGTTTGAATAATGGGTGTCCTCTTGGTATTAGATGTGTACGGAGTTAATAACTTTGGTGTTTCATCCGAATCTTACAATAAAAACCAAACTCCATCATATTCATTGCAACCACATTTGTGGCTTTGACCAAAAAATTTTTTGGTATTTTTGCAAACTTTTTCGAGCTTGTGGGATTTTTCAACAGTTTGTTTGGTTGGTTCCGGATTAGAGATAATCGGAGTTTTCGGTGGACAATTCATAACCAACATGAAGCACCTTTTCCCACCAAGAATTACAAAGTGCATCGTTGACAAAAGATTGCCATCTAACGAATCACCAACTCGCAACAAAACACTTTTGGTCGAATTAGTGGAGATTTTATTTTTTGAGGAATTGACATATGGAGGTCTTAGTTTGACAAACGAAATGGTGCTATGCGAGGAGGCGATGCATTAACAAGCGTTAGGAAGTGTAATTGGATGAATTGGAAGTATTTTGATATCCTTTTGAAAAGGGCTTTCTCCAATATCTTTGGTGTCAGGTCACATGATCCCGTGTACTCCCTCTTTTTACCATGCCCAGTAGAGTAAGCTCGCCCAGTGTTCTGCCTCTTGTTCTATTGTTGGTACCCTTGATTATTCCCAGCATTAAACTCTAACTTTCTCTTCTGTTCAGCTTGCCTTTCAGTAATAGTGTAAGAGTTATCCGTCGGTTGTCCACACCCTACACATTCAAAACAGAGATAAGACTCCATCAGAATTAAACAAATAAGAGGGACAAGAAAAGAATTAAACGGTTAAGAGGAAAAAGAAGATTATTTTTTTTGTTTTTCGGATTTATTAACAACATAATTCACAATTGGACAAAATCAGATAAGAGAACTTAAGCCAAATAATCGATCTTACTTCACGGTAGCTCTCAGAATGAAAAACGCACAGGTGAGCGGAGGAGTAGGAATAGCGCGAAGCTTATTTCTCCTTTCGGGTCGTAGTTCCTAGGAACAACCCTCCTTATACCCACTTTATAGTTTGTCAATCAGAATGAGGTGAGCCGTATATCGTAAGTGACACAGAAGGCAAGTTTTAAATCTTTGGTTCGATTGGGAACTCAGTAGTTCACCGGAACTTATTATGATAATACCTCAGTGGAGAATATTATATTTTGGTATTTTACCAATTAGTGAATTTTAATTTTTATGGACAATTTTTTTATATTTTTGATTTTTTTGGTTTTTTAATTTTTATATGATATGTACTAATAAAAAGAAAAGAAAAATATTTTTGTGTTTTTTAAGGTTATATATTAACAATAAGACAAGTTCAGATCAAAGTCGGATAACAATCGTAGCAAATGCCTCCCCGGCAGCGGCGCCAAAAATTGATTCGTGGTATAGTATATACTTATATAGCAACCCTAATACAGATCCTAACCGAATGCCCTTGACCAAGGCAAAAGGTCAAATTCCACAAAAGGATAAAATACACAAGATAGAATCAATGATAAAAAGATTCCGGAAGAGATATTCCCGGGTCGTATGTCCCAACGAGGCTGCAATTGAAGGTAATCCTGGTTTGATGAGAAATTGAATGATGGAGAATATTTGGATATGATGGAAACACTGATATAATTACAACTAAATTAATTGAAGAAAACCTAATTTAATCTACGGGAAAACAAGCAAAGGAAATGGGGATCTTAAAAATCTACGGGAATCAGAAATAGTTAATATGGATAGAACTTAAACTACGGGAAGCATAATTAATTATTGGGAAATCCTAAAATTAAATCTAAATTAAATACGGGGAACAGAATTAGGTATCGGGAAACCTAAATACTAAAAATTAAGAAAATAAATGCTAAATTAAATTAAAAATCAAAATTAAATTCTAATTAACTTAATTTGAAAAATAAAAAAAACTAGAATAAAAACGGAGGTCGTTTGAATGCTAAACGAAAAGAAACGGTAAAACGCACTCGATAAAACGGGACTAAGACTGAAATTTATGAAAAATTAGACCTATACTAAATATTATATTTTTCCTAGACACAAAATGACAAAAGAAAATTTTATAAAAAAGACAAATATTTTTTTATTAATTTTCTGATTTTTTATGAGTTTTTAAAGATTTATAACTAATTAAAACTAAGAAAATAGAAAAAGACAAAAAATAAAAGTTATAAAAATTCTGAAAAAATAAAACTAAGTAAAGAAAAATCTAACAATTCTAAAAATATAAAAATCCCTAAAAGTTACTGTTTATATTAAAAGTAATTAAACTTATTAATTTAAACCCTAATTTAATTAATTAAATAAAATTAAACTAACAAAAGTTACAACTAGGGACTAACAGGGCAAACCTATAAGGACTAACGGGGTAACAATTATCTAACTGTAGGCACTAACAATTATAACTATAAAAGACAAAATTACACAAACAGTCCCTGGAGTGGACCCCGATGTGCAAAGTAGGTCCAAAGGGCTTATTAGCTAAAAGTCAAAGAAGGAAAGTTATAGAGGGGCTTTAGCTTATCATTTTCTAAAAAAGGGGCAAGTGCTGATTTCTACTAGATAAGCCAGAAAATTAAGTTGTTTGGCTGACAGAAGCTTAATAAGCTTATAAGCTTATTTTTCTTTCTTTTGGGGATTTAAGCCAACTAAATAAGCTATAACTTATGGGGAACAGATAAATAGGCTAGGGGAGTCCTAAATAAGCTCTAGTTATCTAGATAAGACCTAAAATAAGCTGGAACTAAAATAAGCATTAAAACAGTTTTTTATAAAAGGGCAGAAAAAAGCTTTAATAAGCATCTAAGGGATTAAAGCGTGCAAAACCTAAAAGATAAACCTATATAGCATGTTTTAAAAAGCAATAAGAACCTGTGGCTTAATATTACATAAGCAGACAAGTTAGGGGCCTATGTTTATGGTGTCTCAGCACCATGGAGGAGGTAAAACAGGTTAAAAGGGGCTTTTATTAACTTATCCCAATAAGCTCATGTGAGCTTTTTAAACTAAATCCAAACCAACATAGATTAAAAAGGGATGTAATGAGCTAAATTCAAATTTTGAACTAATAAAATGGACTAATTCAAGCGATATTAGGACTTGAATTTGGCATTTTTCAAAGAAATGGTATATTAAACACTTAAAATTACTTGGTCATTTGGTTATGACAGAGCAAGAGGTTCTTTGAAAAGGCTATATATGACTAAAATAAGCACAAGAAGATGATGCTTAAGCTGTTTAAACAGCTTAAGCTGTTTAAACAGCTTAAGCTGTTTAACACAATGTGGCTTATAGATTTTTGACAGTTTGATCAAAGGATCTAAAAAAAACTAATTTTTTTACTAAAAAGTTTGATTAAGCTAATCTAAATAAGCCCACACACTCAGCCAAAGTTGGCTGAGTGAGTATGACCTATTGCAACACCCATTTGACCCATTTTGGGGTCTAAACCAAACACCCCCTTAATTTATAAATTCGGCTTCTTTTTAGCTTTTTAAAAGAAATAAAGGGGTAAAACAAGTTTATAAGCTGAGCTTAACAACTTTTACACGTTTTTATATAAGTTTAAACAGATTTAAAGGCTTAAATAAGACTTTGCACTTTTGACAATAGCAATTTCACAAAAAACTCTTAACTTTTATTAAAACTGAAGATATTACAACATAAAACTTTAAAATGAACTGAATTACACTAAATGCTTAAAAGAAAGACTTGAAATTAAAATTAAACTAAAAACATGGTAAAAAAAATGGTGTCCTTGACTTCGGGTTGCTCTTTTCTCTTTTATAGAAGCTCCCAGGACTTGGTTAGTGCTTGTTGGGTGTGTAGAAGGTCAGCATACTCAATCCTAGCCCTCCATTCCTTTTTTGTAACACCATCCAAACCATTAAATGGTCTCCTGGGTTAGTGGAATGCCAAGTGGGCATGGATTATAAGGTTGGGGTGAGTGGGTATAGGGTTGGGTGATGCTGGGAAGTGTACTATGGTAGTGGGAGGAGCTGAGAAACCATTGAAAGTGGTATGGTTTTGGCGCCAAGGGTTTAACTGTACCCAGTTGGTTGCATCAGGTTTAAATGGAAAGTTTGGGGAAGGTGCAAAATCAGTCCCCCAACATACCACCATCTTTTCATTCCCTTTTTAAACCTTTTTCAGTTATAAAAGAGTCTCCACATGGACTCAAATGGTTCCCTTAAAAACCTGTTTTATAACTAAAAGAAATAAAAAGATTTGGCAAATTGCAAATTAGGTCCCTGCGCTTTAATAACTAAAAAGAAAAAAGGAGAAGATTTTGGAAAATTGCAAAACAGCCGCCTGTGTTTTAAATATAAAAAGAGTTTAAAGAAACTTTCAACAATTGGCAAAGCTGGTCCCCTGGAATTCTTTTTGCCTCTTTTTCTTTATAAAACAAGTTTAAGAATTTACATTTTTGGTCCTTATGTTTTATAAAAAGGTTATTGGGCTTGGGTTTTGTGAATTGGGCCCATTGGGTTTTTATTGGGCCCATTGGGTTTTTATTGGGCCCATTGGGTTTTTATTGGGCCCATTAAGGTACAGTGTTTAGTTATTGGGCTTTTTCATTATTTATATTTTTTTCCAAGCCCAATAAGGTATGGATTGGGTTTGGGCCTTGCAAATGGCTGAATTGGCTGTAACTGGGCTAGGATTGGGCCTTCAAAGTCTTCACAGTCTTTGTCAAATGCACACAAATGGGCTGTTGTAATTGATTGAGGGCCCATTTGGTCTTCACAGTCTTCATAATTATACTATTGGGCTTTCCCGGCCCATCAGATGGGTTAAGATTGCATCCAATAGTATTCTTCAGTTCCGGCTTCGGTTTGACTGCTGATTCTTCTGTTTTGACTCTGACTTTGGCATTGATTTTGCACAGTCTTTTCCATTCCATGCTCAGTTTTGTCATTTTGGCTTGGTTTTCTGTCTTTTTGATGATATCCACTTCCTGCACAATATAAATGCAAAACAAACATATATTTGGCAGTTTTTATCTGTTTTTGGTCATTTAAGCTCGTTTTTAGAGGTAAAAGATATGTGTAATTAAGCACATATCAATAGACAACATACTGTTATAGACCAGACCTAGTATAATTACCTAGTTCTCTATAACCTTGGCTCTGATTACCAATCTGTCACACCCCCAGATGGGGCCTGGATGGAATAGGTGTCCGAGGGCGTGACGTCATAACAATCCGAACATAAAGCGATAAAGAACGACCACTAATCATGGACATTTGAAAAAGTTGTACTCGTTGCATAAAGAAAGTTAATTTAAGTTTTACAACCGATCATATGAAAGTTAAATGTAGCGGAAGCATAACAAAGTTTGACAATGACACCGAGTATATAAATAGACAAGTCTTGAAATCGGCGAAGTCACATAGCACATAGACTCCAATTAGCATCAAGAATCAAGCCAAGCTAAGCACTAAGAAAACATGTTTAAAACATCAATATAAAGTTGGTGAATTCATAGGTTTAAGTTAGTACAAGAGTGGACCACAAGATTTCAAAACGTATGCGACTACTATAACATATACATCATCACATAAAAAGTATTTACTGTTACGCTAAGCTCATGACACCGATGCTAATAATAACAGGGCATATCATATCAAGGCCACATAGTATTCCTGTCCCTAGACTTGTGTCCTAAAACCAAGAAACACCACAACGCACAATCGACAGACATATACGTTTGTTTCAATCGTTATGTTGGAACAAAAGCATATATGGATAATTAGTCCCAATAGATCTATTTATTCATTCACGCTCACTTAACCAATCCAATTGGCCATGGGTGACTGACGGTTCATGATAGTTCGGGCAATAATGGTTTGTAAGCAACTTAGGCAACACATAAACATGTAAAACTCACGTTAAGAACTTGTGTCCAATTTTAAAAGCAAACAATGTTTCTCACCCCAAAGTATAAAGCATTTGTAAATCGGTAAAAACGTAGGGCTATGAACTCACCTTAAGCAAGTGGTGAATCGATAATCAACAAAGAAGAAATAAAGCCGAAGGATCCTACACGCGACCTAAATAAACGACGCGTCTTAGGAAAACGAAAGATAACCGAAACTTGTACGATACGCTTTCAAGAGAAAAGACATCCATGTGTGTTTGTGCTTTAGTTTATTTAATAAAGTATGACTAAATAAAAATGATAGAGTTTTTCGTTACGTTCTGACGTTTATCCGAAAATTTCCATTTTTAGTAACTTTTATTTTGGGTAAGTTTTTTAGATTCGTGGTTAAACATCACCACGATAAATACCGTCCCATATAAATGATATACCGTATTTCCTAAATGGCACTAACTCGACCTAAAACGCCTTAGACTCATATTTCACTTTAACAAATATTGCTAAAAATATATCATTTTTAGAAATCCTACATTTTTGTTAGTCTCGACATCACATAAATATGTTCATGACATTTCTAAAGTTTCTAATTAATATCCTAAGGTTTCTATATGTTTCGCTAAGGTTTTAAAATCTCAAATAAGCCCAAAAGTGTACATAAACCTTATTTATTAATCCAATCAGCAACTACATTATTTGTTTTTCCAAAAAGTGTTTCAAAACTCATTTCGCCATAAGTTGGCCGTTTAAAGTCCGTTTTTAGTGTTTAATATACGGAAATCTATCTATACGAAACGAGCTATCCAAAAACTACTTTTTCAACTATTGAAAACATTTTTAAGTGTCCTACAACCTCATTTATATTTTCAATCAGCAACTCGTATTTTTGAAAATGTACCATAAACTTAACCATAGACTCAACTATAAGACCGCCATAGTGTCTAGTCCAACTTAACTTCTTTTTCGCCAAAACTAACTAACACAACCACTCTTAATCTATCCTAACCTCATCATATTTATTGTTGCAACCCACTTTTCAACTCATCTCACCATATCTTATAAAACAACAAACATAATACTTGCATTTTTATAAAAGTTGACAAGAATATTTTGTATCATTTCTTTGATAAAGTAACACAAACACATGACTCTAAAACTTGAACAATATTCATAAGAATAAAAGAAATGAAACAAGAGATGGTCCAAGAATGCTTACAAGAATGAAGAAACAAGTAGAGAATCACAAGATCTCTATACCCAAAATGACTAGATCTATAAAACCCACTTATAAAATTAGAAAACCCTAATTTTATAACCTTAGAGAAAACCCTGGAAATCAAACACAAACAACAACACTTGGATATGAACGTTAGAACACCTTTGAAAATGAGCTAATTACTTGGATCTTGGAGGAAATCAAGAGAAATGAAACCCTAAGAGGGTGTTGGTTTGGCCGTGGGTTTCAAGAGAGGAGAAAGAGAGATGAAAGATTTTTGTGAGGCTTGAAATGATATGAGAAACCCTAAGTGTGAGAATGTGTGGTATTTATAGGGAAAGATTAGGGTTTTGTGGTATCATAGTTCAAGTCACGTGGCTTGAACCACTCCTTCTTGGCTCACTATAGGGTGCGTCCAGTTTAGGTTTATGAGGCAATACCACGGATAGACAAATTTTGCTTGCCAAGGTTCTTAAGCAAATAATTCTAGCCAATGTTGAGTCAAATGAAGTTCATGTGAATGTTGCATGTAATGTCTACACATGAGAGTGACACTCTCATGTGTCATTTTCTTTACTTACATGTACACATGGGTGCCTGTTCAAAAATAGATGCCTTTATTTTTAATTTTGAGTCAAGGTGATATAGTTATGGTTTTGGCGTCCGAATTTATGAAGGGGAGATATAAACGAAAATTTTGACTTGCAAACACGAGACATACGATAACTAGAGTTTACACAAAAAGGTTGCGGGTTTCCGGGGGTTTCCGTTTGGTCAAAAACGCGAAAAAATAATGGCATTAAATATAGAAAAACCCTAAATTTAATATTAGAAGTGATTAAAAATCACGAAGCACTTAGGTAAGTTAAAATATCTCATATAAGGCCTAAATTAATTAATAACCGATGTCGGGACGCGCCTGATGACATTTTTCAGATTTACGCGGTTTAACTTCCCGGTAAACTGTCAGATTCAAACGGAACTGTAAAAGTCAAAAGATATTAATCGAAAAGAGTTTAAATATTTAACCTAAAATTTACGGGGAGTTTTGACAATTTTATAATTATGGAAAAAGAACATGCACTATTATATTTTAATTACCGTAGTTGAAAAACAAATACATAATCTAGAAAGAGGAAAAACTAAACGAATGGTCAACCAAATCCTATCTTAAACGTCGCAAATCCCAGTCACACTTGTCATAGTGGCCATGATTTTTTCCCACTGGTCATGGTAAGCGAGTAACATATTTGGCAACGAAATACCTATTAGATGTCTCTAACAAATAGTCTTAACACTTATGATCAGAGTAATTAAACCAAATAGATATCCAGAAATGAAGAAATAAACGAATCACAATGATAATTAATTTATAATCAAGACAATACACCGAATGTAGTCAAAAATCATGTTCTATACAATCAAAATCATGATCAATTATGAAAGTAATTAAGAACACAATAATTAATAGATAAACAGAATAAGATGATATTTGTTGTCCTCTCCTCCTGATCGACCAAGCACCTAACAGCTTAACTCTTAGTCCCTTACTGCGTCGAACTTTAAATAAAAAGGGGTAAACCCTTTTTGTTGCTTCCGTCGGTAAAAAAACAATGCCTCTGGATCATCTCAATTCGTATCGTATGCCTTGTATATAATGTAAATGTGAAGTTAGGAGACTTGGCAAATTTCCCCTCTATCGTAGTTGTCACACTAAATACAGTCCTTGGAAGTTTAGTAACTTTGTACGTATCCAGTCCCTGTGCTAAGTCAAAATTTACTGCGTAACAAATGTGTCGAGTTACGCCGAAATTTCATCTGGACAGTCGCATTCCATCTTTAGGATAAAAATAATTACAAGCGAACGTCCTGTTTGGGCCAGTTACGATCGTAATTCATCGTCAGCATAATATCCTCTCCAACAATGATTAATTACAACGTAACTCCTGCTGGCTAGTTACGCCGTAATTCTTCTAAACTTGATATTCATCGATCATTTTTATCTTTAAAAATATAGTACCCCTACTAAATAATATAGTAGTGATATTATTCTTCATTTAAGCCATAAGTCGCATTTTGGAGAAATTTAGTAACCTTCCATTAAATTTTAGTACCTATACTAAATAAATTAGTATTGGTATTAATTTTGGCCATTTCTCATACACTTCTGTTCCAATGCCTTTAATTACCTAAATTCGAAATATAAATGAATTAAGTACCAAATTCATATAAAAATGATATAGAACAAGGCAATAAACTCAGGAATTTGATATATAAAAGTATCAAATATTTGATGTTATCAAATATCCCCCACTTGACTTTTACTTGCCCTCAAGTAGACCTTTTAAATAATTCTCAAAAAGATATCTCCCAAGTTATCCAAGAAGATATGAATTTAAAAATTACTTATGCTAGAAAATTCTATACCAAGCACCTCATGAAAGGAAAAACGAATCACACTCATACTCTTACTAATCTATGTGTTTCATTTTTGGTGATCACCCAACTGCTTAGTCATGGCGTGTATTCTATCATAAGCTTGGCAAAGATACTAATCTCCACTATAGAGTCGAGATGCAACTGACAAAATAAGGCAAATAGTTACACAAAACCCCCCCCCCCAACAGAGCTTACGGGTAAATCATCACCTTTTCAAGCAAACTATACTCAACACCAAAAATTCCCAAAAAGGGGCGACAAAACCACAAATCTAGTTCCCAAATCCAAAACGAGACACCAGTATTGCTCAATTTCTTAACTCGAGTAAGCTAAAGGTTAGGATTAAGAATGATAAGGTTAGGATAAAGACATGGGATGCACATTTAATTGATGTTAAATAAAGGACACAAAACAAATAGATTCCTAAGTCCATGATCTCCCTATCACTAGTCGCATTCAATCCCAAAAGCAAAAATCTAAGGGTCAAGAGTCAAGGAGTCTTCATCAATACACGAGTTAATGCATATGAAGTGTAGTGTAATGCCTCATAATCACATAAACAAGACAAGAAAGACGCATTAACTCGGCCTTCATCATTAATGAACAAAAATTATGTGCTAAAAAAATTACATTTTTTGGGGTAAAATCAACACATAATCATCAAAATTAATTATTTCTATCTCCCTTCCCCACACTTGAGATGTACAATGCCCACATTATACAAATATGAATTTAAATAGAAAAGAGAGATAGAAATGACACTGGTTTATAAGAGTTATCCGTTTACAGACGGATATGACTAATCATCACCAGTTGAACAAGGCGGGAATACTACCACTATACGACATAATAAAGCTGATATATAATGATGATCAGCTGTAAACTAATAAACTATTGCTTGCATGATCTTTATTCTTTTTTTATGCAAGACAAAAAGATACAATTAAAGTAAATCACAAAACAGACACATACCCTGTCATTTAACCTGATTTCATCATGTCTATAAACCTGATTCTACATCACATACCCTCAAATTATGACCCGTAACATTTACCAGAAGAACCAAAATTAACATAGCACCTCCGACTATGGACTTAAGAAACTACAGGGTAGGCAATGCGATTGGTGTAATGAAACAACATATATTTAGGTTTAACAAAATGAAAGAAAAGGCTCAGCAGGTTGTACTAGGGGTATCTTGCACTAAAGATGAGTGCAACAAAGGGTAAAACAAGAAGTGTCACACCCTCAAACCAGGTCTAGTCGGAATAAGTGTCCGAGGGCGTGACGCCATAATATACATCACACAGCATCAAGGGTACAACCTTTAATAGGGCATTTTGAAAAGACACCCATACTTATTACATTGAATTGAAATATAAATAAGTCTTACATCATATCATAGTATATTTTAAAAGATTTGCAGAAGCATAAGTAAAATGTAGCGGAAGCATAACAATGTTTGAAAACCACAATGAGTATGATAATATATAAGTCTTGGAAAAGTGTAGTCAAATAGCAGGAGGACTCCAGATAGCAAATCTAGAATAAGTCCAAAGTCAAGCACATGAAAGCATGCTCAAAATTATCAACATAAAGTTGGTGAATTCACAGGTTTTGTTATAACATAATATGGGAACACAATTTTAAAACCATGACTATGTAAACACATAATAAAAATCACAAAAAGCATTTACTTTGCACTAAGCTCATGACACCAAGGCTATGACAGTTTGTATGTCAATCAATTTCAAACATATTAAGATAGTAATTGCCCATGTAGATGTCCAACCCGAAACATCCGCATTCCGACATGGTATACGTTCGTTATTCCGTCTCTCGAACTAGTAAGCGCTACTTACCCGAACGAGGATGTCAATCCCAAATAGATCTATGATGTGTCATCGTGTAGGTATTATTTATGTATCAAGTTTTACTATTTATTTTATGCCGACTATACCTAAAATAACACTTTCACGGGCAGTGTACCCGATCATATGTAGCTTCCTTGGTAAGTAAGGTGTCGATCACTGAGAGTGAAAGTTAACTCTTAATTCTACTGGTATTTTATTTACCTAGGTTTAGTACTAATCTAACCTAATTATTCTAATTAAATCTAATTAAATCTAAACTAACATAAATGGGGGTTTTCAGCCTGAGAGACTGGTACAAGTTTAGTTCTAATTATCCTAAGGTGATGGCAAATAACGCACACAAGTGATTAACAAAAGATAGGGAAGAAGTCGAATCTTAGGAAAACGTATTAGCCAGTTTAATCTAATAATATGCCTTGATTGACTATACATGCAATGATTGTATTAACTCGTTGGTGGTATATCATTTCAAAGTTAGGTGGATGTTCTCCCTAGACTCGAGGTTTGTCGCTAGTTAATCTTGTCACAATTAACCTAAACCCGCATAAAGCTTACACTGTTGATTATAATTTATCTAGGAAACTATATTGGTGGTTATATTGAATCCTAGTTCATAGAGGCTTTACCAACTTACTGCTTAATGCAAATTCATATACTAGTAGTCTACACCCACTTAACTACCTATGGAAATAGGACGTTATGTGTAATCCTAATTCACCAGCTTAGTCTACCTATCCACTTAACCATAGATCAAAACATGGCTTTCTATTGGTGATCCTATTAGTCTAGCTATATGAATAAACGTTATATGTTTCTATCTCGGACTCTTAGCCTACGCCCAAACAACACCGAAGTTGCAACACATTAAATTATAGGACCAGATCCAGTTGAATGATAGGGAAAACACATAATTAAGCACATAAACGGGTATGAAGTGATACACATAATCAACATGCAACGAATAAAGATTAATTGATATAAAGACAAATCAAAACATTATATTGTCATAAACATGGCTAATACCTAAAGGTATTAGCCGATAGTCATTGTAACAATACACGAAATCATAGATGAACGATTAAACATAATGCTAACCGAACGCGTATAGTGTAGTGTAGAGATTACAAGAGTTTTCCTATTGATCGGACCACTTTTCAGGACCTTCTTGGCTTTATTGATCTTCTGAACTCAATACGGCGTACAGGGTTGCTTAGCGTGGGCTCCAAGAATAAAATATTCTAGAATTTTCTTGAGCTGGTATGATTACGGCGTATTGGACCTCCTGGATACGGCGTATCAGACCTCCTCGATACGGCGTATCGGACTTATTGGGTACGGCGTATTGATCTCCTTCGGTATAGTATAGTGTACATCTTGGGTACGGCGTATTGGGCTACTCTGGTACGGTGTTTTGTACATCTTGGGTACGGCATATCGAGCTTCTTGGGTATGAAGTATTGGCTGAAAGTGTGCTTTTCTTGATATTTGACCAAAGTATAATATACGACGTAAATACTGATGTGGATACGGCGTATTCTTAAAAGTCAGGCAATGATCTTTTGATTCATCAAAGTCTTGGATACGTCGTATAGGTCTAGAATATTACAGCATAGTTGCTGTCAGATCAGTAGACTTTCTCGAACTCTTCATTTATGCTCCAAAATGCGTGCCTTTTAGCTAATCTTCACCAAGTACTCCATAATTACTACAATTCTCAAATACAAACGATTAAGCAACAATTCTTTGCAATAATTATATAAAATGGGTTAATTACATGGGATAAATGATGCTATAAAATAGACATTATTTAATGTCATCATAGACTAATACGTCGTATTCAGTAAACTGAATATGCCGTATGTATGTTTAGAGTCGAATAAGCTGTATTGGTTTAGAAAAAAAAATATACATCGTATCCAAGAAGATGAATACGCCGTATTGTGTATAAGACTCAAAAAGTTACAGCAAACTGTAATAATGCAGAAAAACACGCAAACACATAATTATACAATGCAAAAAAATTAAACACACAAAGCAAACACACAAGTATGCAAATTAATCTAAACTAAATCTAAACTAAAACACTAATAAATAAGAATTAAACAACTTCACTCCCTGACAACGGCGCCAAAAACTTGATGTGCTGTCATATAGGTTGTATTTATTGATTACCAAGTTTTAAATTTATATTTAGCCGACTTATCCTAAAACAACACTTTAACGGGCAATGTACCCGATCAGATGGAGTTTCGTGGTAAGTAGGGTGTCGAACACTAACAACGAGGTCGTTAATCTTATATTCTATCAGTATTTTAATTAATCTAACTAGACTAGTTAATTCTAATTACTTGTTAAACCTATGCTAAACCTAGTTCTAATGATAAGGGGGGGTTTCAGCTTGAGAGACTGGCACAGGTTTTATGGTGACTAAAATCAATTCAATACACAATAATCACGCAAGAAGAATATCAAAAGATAAAAGAGCGGTACAAGCCAAATGATAGAAAACCGTATTAGCCATATTAAATCTGATTTAATGCTGGTTTGTTTGTTTAGTGTAATGACTGCTTATCTCGAGGTGGCATATCATTCTTAAGATTTAGGCAGGACATAATCCTAAGACCTAGACACGTTGAATCCTATCAAATTAACACATCCACATAAAGCATCCTTTAGTTTAATTATAATATATCTTAGGGATTAAAGCAATGGCGATCTTGTTAAACCCTAGGACATCGGGACTTTACCCACTTACTGCTTGACGGTATTTTATATACTGGTAGTTCACTGTTCAAGTCTTTACCAATGATTAAGAACGTACTTGTTGATCCAAGGGTCACCTGCCAGGCCAACTAAGCTCACTAATCTAAAGGCAAAGATAGAACATTATTTGTGATCCTATTGGTCCAGATATATAAAACACGATATAGAGAGCTATCCCAGTATCTAGATTACTTGGTCAGTATCACTAGACCCAGTTGAATGATAGGTCGCATATTCAAGCACATAGACAAGTATGAGGTGATAAACATAATTAAACAATCAATGATAAATTAAGCAATCGGGATTAAAACAAACCAAACATTGAATCTTCATTAAGATGGCTAATACCCGAGGGTATTAACCCATAACCATTGTAATTATACAAGTGTGATCAATTAACTAAGGTAAACTAAACATTTTACCGAACGATACCAAAATTTAAATGATTACAAGAGTATAGGAATTACACGGTGTCTTCTATGGAATCGTGATCGATGCTTGACCTTGGCTGCTCTTCTTCTCTTTGGAAATCGACTTTAATGTTTATGGTATAGAGAATATGATTTTGCACATCGAAAACTTGTTTTTGAGTCTTCGATTTATAGTCTCTCAAAATTAGTGGATACGCCGTATTGAGTGAGGTCAATACGGCGTATAGGGGTAAATTCCTTAGAGTGCGCGCTACGTTCACAATCAATCAGTTATATCTTTCCCTTATTACATTTAATGCAAGATCTTTGATTGTTTGACCAGCTGGATACGGCGTATGTAGTAAGCATGATACGTTGTATTGGAAATTAATCATACGCGTTTTCTTGTGAAGTCCAAGCGTGAATATGCCGTATCTTCTTTGCTGGATACGACGTATTGAGTCCGAAATAAGTATCTTAAAATATCTTCGTTTTAAGCTCCAAAATGTGCGCCTTTTAGCTTGTCTTCACAAAACACTCCGTAATTACTGCAATTAACAACTTTAAGCAATTAAGTAACAATTCTTGCAATAATTATATAAAAGGGGTAATTTATTTGGGATAAATGATGGTATAAAAGTAACGTTATTTGAAGTCATCAAATATCCTCCCACTTGAATCCTACTTGTCCCCAAGTAGACTCTAGAAATTTATTGAAAATGTATCCTAACCGAAGTTAAGGATTTTTCCTTTAAGCATTTCTTTCGTTCAATCACCTATACAAAACCAAGCACCTCACGAAATATAGGAAATGAAAACACTTAGATCACTCAACTAATCTAGGATGTAACATTTAATGGGTACGCTCAATTGCTTGGTCGTGATTAGTTTTCTATCATATGCTTGGCAAGGATACACATCTCCACCACTAGAGCTAAGGAGTAACAAGTCAAAAAGTAAATTGGGTGAATAGGCTTAATGGGTTGATCATTCTAACAATCTTTCACCAAAAGTACCACACCAACAAGGCAGCTGAATCATACATACATGGCCGTAACGACGAAATAGACATGTATAATTCGATCACATCCTCATTCGAGTTTAACCAAGGGTTAGGATGAAGAATGATATAGGGTATGGATCTTCTAACTTTCACCAAAAGTAATAAACCAACAAGGCAGCTGAATCACGCATACATGGCCGTAACGACGGAATAGACATGCATGACTCGATCACATCCTTGTTCGAGTAAAACCCAAGGTTAATTGTTAGGAAAGGGAAATAAATTGTTGTTAAATAAAATTCACAAAACAAATAGATTAAGCCTGAACAAATAAGGTATATAGTTGCTAGTAACTTTCCCGACCGTTCCATGATAAAGACTCAGAACTATATACAAACGTCTCGATCATAGAAATGACAAAGACAACCTAAGTTGGCGTTCCCATAATGGTTATAACAACTCAGAATTTTCATCAACCTATTTTACTATGATCACAATTGTACGGGGAAATTTTTCGCTTTATTACATT